>QEOT01004839.1:0-27129 GCA_003123785.1 Pterocarya stenoptera | reverse complement strand
TTTTCAGTACTCTGATATTGTATTAAACTCTGGTACTTAGTTATTTGACTTTACCGTTCCGCTGCGTATTTTATTGTACACGTGTTGCATTGCACACACTCAGCACATGTCGATGGGGTGCGTGACCGTGTTGTCATCATCCCGGGTGTCTCGATTTCCGTGTGTGTCCGTACATGGAAGTTGGGGGCGCCACAGGTTTTCAGCCTATTTTTCTTTATGTTATTCAAAGTGACTGATGGAGAATCACATGCATTCATATATAGATAGACCAAGACCCTTATCCACTGTTTTTTAAGTGTTATTTCCTTCCATCAAAGAATGTAACTGTTGGTTTTTAAATGGATAATATTTTTATTTTAATTATCCAGAATTTATATAAATATAAAACTATTAAAATAAATATATATAATATATTTAAAAAGGTGTGGTATCTATGGCCTAGCCATTGCCAATGCAAGTCCAAATTAAAAGCAAATGTGAGAAAAAAAACATCTGCATTGGCATAGCTAAACTTCCCAAGTTTGACATTTATGCTACAGTATATCTTAGCTCCTCTGCATGTCTGGCGAGGTACTGTACATGAACCAAAATGTTATTTTATCATTTCTCTACCTGCCGCTCACTTTTTCCCTCAATTTTTCTCTGTCTTCATCCCCAAAACCCTCAATTTCATCTTTCTTTTCTTTCTTTCTCCCGAAACTCCCTTCTCTTCTTCGTCCTTTTCTTCTTCAACCCGCAAGCCATATTCTTCTTCAACCCCATTCTTGCTGAGAGACGTCGCTCTTGCCCAGCCCGCAAACATCCCTTTCTCTCCAGCGGTCACCGTTGTCTTCATTCTCTACAACGTAAGTCTCTCTTCCTCTCTCTTCTCTCCCTATTCTCCGATTCTCACTTTATCTTCATCGAGTGATTAAATCACCTCCTCTTTTGTGTTGAAATGACAAATAATTGTTAAATCGACTTGGCTCCACGAATCATCTAAAAGGTTCTTCAATTTCATCCATGAATCGGCTTGGCTCTACCCTATACATCTAACTGGAAAGGGTGGAATCGCTACGTACATACATGTCCTTTCTATTCCTTTTTCTTTCAGTCTTTTTTTTTCTAGTAATATGTGATCAGCTTGAACATGACACATGTGTACTCTAAAATTTTAATCTAATAAGGGGAACACCTGAGAGACATTCTATTCAGACATTCATTCATTAGAGACTCTCAGAGTCCATCATACGTTCATAAAAACATAACTGATCTAGTTAGGAAGAGACTCCATGTAAGGTCGAACCAATAGGAAAGACACTAAGTGTCTGTCTCTCCCTCTGTAGTAGTGCCTTGCTCCCTAGCCTCTTCATCATTACCTAGACGTTTAAAACATAAACACAAAGTGAGTCGAATACTCAGTAAGTAGTACACCATGCCATTAACCTACTAATCACATAATCTTTTCTTTTGAAAACATGCATACATAAACATTTGCTAGTTCTTAACAATACTTTCATACATAAACAGTTTAAGAAATAAGCCATATTTTCATACATAAACATTTTTCATTTTCTTTTGGCAGGTACACACTATTACACCCCGTGTATTGGGGTTAGCGGTCTTTTGAACCTAATTCTACCTGTGGCCGTGGGTTGGGAATCCTTCAGTTAGGGGGTAGCACTAGGTGCACTGCTAGTACTGCTTCCTCGGCATTGCAATCTACCCAATCTTTTGATACCATCATTCACTTATCAGTCATGGCCATTACGTATTTTCATACATTAAAACATTCATTTCATTTCAGTCATTTCTTTCTTTCATTCAATCCTTCCATTTTCAGTCCTTTTCATTTAACAGTTCATTCATGAAAAAACGTTATTTAAAAGCATGAGTTTAAACATCATCTTTCATGGCATTCATAAGGCATCAATTCATAGGGACATTTTAAAACTCTTTCATAGGGACATTTTAAAACACTTTCTTTGCATTATTTAAAGTATCGCTTAAAGCATAAGGCATGAGCCTCATGTCTCATTTCGTAAAAATACATACAATACATGCTACGTATAGTCATTCATTCACATGCATACACGCTTCATACTTTGGTTACATAAAATGGGGCTATCAAGAAAGGGCTTGTACATACAATATTCATTTACTCTTCTCTTTAGAAAAACATTTGCAACAAGAGAGAGAGACATTCTTTCATTAAGAGAACTTGGTGTAAAAAGCATGGTCATAGCTACTTACCTCTATACTCCTCGATACTTCCAACGTCAATATAGGTCATATTCCAATAAATGGCATAAGCGTGTTAATACTCATACAATATTCTTTAGCCTTTCCTTTAAAAGAGAAAGCCACGATATTACAATCTAACGTCTTTTCTATGCTTAGTATTAACCCGATGACAACTCCTCACCTCAACTTATAATAGCAATAAATTAAATATTAAGACATGCTAGCTGTCTATGGAAGGTTATTTAAAAAGCTTACATGAAATGTAGTTAAGAATTCATAGGCTTCAAGCAAGGTCTCTTTGGTTCAAACTCACTTTGGGATATGGACATTTAGAGATCAAATCTGAAAATTCTCAACAATGGGCTTTAAAATAGATTTAGGCATCTCGTAAGCTAAACAAGCTTAGGAAACATGCCCTTTAAATCAACTTGTGGTCTCTCATTATAAAAAGGTTAGCTTATCAATCTTTTGGACTCTTGGGTTAGGTAGAATTTAACCAAATGAGGGATAACATAAATGGGCTATTTTTACATCAAGACATGGCATGACATGGGCTTAAGGGTACTTGGACAGCTTTACATATCGTAATATATCATGCACAATTAATCTCCTATACCTAAACCAACTATGCTATAATCTAATCACACAAGCAATATTTTAAATAGTTTAGATAACATAACCTATTAAAATTAGAGTAGTATAAAGTATAGCAAAGTTACCCATTAAGCAACTTTAAAACCTTTAAACACTCAAGCTTATGCTTTACCCATGTAATACCTTTTAAAAGCAAGATATAAAATTACAAGACCCAAGCAAAACCTCTAAACTGAACCTATAGTTTTCTAAAAACAGATTACCAACCAACCTCAACACAAGACACATGATACCAACATATATACATTAAAAATCACACTAATCATCACCTATGATTAAACGAAGTTTAATAACGACTAGGGGTGTAAATGGTCCGGTCCGGTCCGGTTCGGTCCGGTCCGGCCATGGACCGAATTTTTTCGGTCCATGGCCGGACCGGACCGGACCGGACCGGACCAAACTCCTATAGGGACCGGACCGGACTGGACCGGTAGTCATCGGTCCGGTCCGGTCCGGTCCATTCGGTCTGGCCCTTTTCTTTTTTTTTTTCTTTTTTCACATCAATTAAATAAAAAAAATTTATTTACAATACTAAATTAATTTATACTATAACTCTTAATACTTAATAGTATTAATAATACATTAAAGAATATATTAATATATTGATACTAAATATATATAGTTATAGACTTATAGTGATTAGTTATTATGAATCATTATTAGTATAACTATATAATAGTATTAGTATAAAGTATTAGACTATTAGTAATATAGTATAGCTATATATTAGTAATATTAGTATAAGTATAACTATATAACTATAGTCTATACTTAATTATAATATGGTATAATTATATATTAGTTAGTGATAGAATTATGTTAGATGAAAATTATATAATTAATTATATATATAATATATTTTTTTTTTTTTTAGGTTCGGTCCGGTCCGGTCCAAAAAGCACATGGACCGGGACCGGACCGAATTAATTCGGTCCTCGAAAATTCGGACCGTGGACCAGACCGAATGAACTCGGTCTCGGTCCGGTCCATTCGGTCCGGTCGGTCCGTTCGGTCCGGTCGGTCCGCTTACAGCCCTAATAACGACATAACATTTTCGAAATATAGGAAAATACATAGCAAAACAACCATAATACCATTCGGTTTAGGCAAAAAACAGAGCATACATATTTATTTGCAACATAGCATACATATTTATTTGCAACATAGGAAATTAACTACATCAAAACACAAGTTAAAACAACTTAGCCGGCTTCCAAAATTACATTAAAATCAAATGAGTAAAATTAGGGTTTTTACCTTAAGCTCTTAGCCCCTTTCAAGAGGCAAGATAGAGGACCAAATAGTGGTATGGCTGTGTAGATGATGAATAAAATGATGGCACTATGTTGAACCCCAAAACCGAAACATCATAGGTAAGAAAAATGGTGAAACTCGAAACCCACATGTAAATCATACTAGGGAATAAACCAAAAGTCTATTACCTTCAAGATTTCACCATTGGAAAAATGAAATCAAACTTTGATTCCAAGCTTTGAGTCAAAACCGAAAATGGGTATGGAGGGAGTTCTGATGAGGATGAAGAAAAATATATTTTTTTTAATTTTTCTTTTTCTTTTTCCCTTGCTATGGAGTCACAAAGATTGGAAGATAAATGAGCTTGTTTTCTTGAAGATAAAAAGAAAGGAGAAGAAGAAGAGAGGAAGGTGTGCGTCGGCTAGGCAGCTTGGAGAAGAAGATGAAAACTTTTTCTTTTTCTTTCTTGGGCGTAGACCGACGGGTATGGGGTAGAAATGTCTTAGGATTAGTTTTTTGTTTTTCTTTTCTGTTTTGTTGCCTTAATCGTAGACTTGGAGAAGGGGAAACAGCAATTTGGTCCTTGTTCCCTTCTTCCATCACAAAGAAGCTAATGGATGGTAGAGACCTATCCACTTCAAAGATACTTTTCACCTACTAATATAATGGTAGAGAATAATTGGACTATTTTTTGAATAAGTAAAATTAGAGAGCTTAAGGAAAATATTGTAAAGTCTTAAAATCATGCCCTTGATTTATTTTAATAAATCTAATTTTAAAATAAAGCATATTCATCTTAAAATAAAATAATTAAAATCTTTATTTCAAAATGCATAAAAGAATATTTTACTTAAAAGAATTAATAAAAATGACGTAGGTATCTACGCAGTAGGACTCGGGTATTACAATATAGCATCTGCCACTACAAATTTGCCCCTACCATTGTGCGATTTGGGAAAACGCTCTGCTTTCTTTTCTTTTTTTTTTCTTTTTTTTCTTTTTTTTTTTAGGATGAAATGGTATGGTGTATTTATGGTGTATTAAATTTGCCACAAATTTGCTTGGTATTTTATTGGGCAACTATTGATATTGCGTTTGATTTTCTGTTTTGGCATATTGTTATTAGCTAGGTATGGTGTATTGCGTTTGATTCTCTGAAATTGTATGGTGTATTGCATTTAATATTGGGTATTGATTCTCTACCATCTCTGTTTTGGCATATTGTTTGTCTATTATTTGTTATTTTGGCGTTTGTCCGTGAGGAATGAGGATAATATTTACTGCCAACTTGGTGGTTCAAAACCTTGGATGTAGGCATATAGGAGCTTGATGTTTACATCATGATGTGTAACTTTTTAAGCATGAATGCTGCATGATGAAATTGATTGTTGTCTGGCACGGTAATATTCATTTTCTTATAGATCAGTGGCACTACAAACTATAATCAAATATTATTAATATAAGAAGTGTATTTGTAAAATATTAAAAAAAAATATCAAATATTATTAAAATATATAATATTTTATTATTATTTAAATTTTAAGATAGCTAGTCTAATGTGGACTGATCTAGTCAGAAGTTTATGTTATGGCCAAAAATAATATTCTAGCTAAATTTTATCCTTGATCTCCCACAAAGAGACGGCCTGTATCTGAGGTGATGGACCGTTGATAAGGCGTTGATAACTTGTTGCGAGGATCTGGATATCGAAAGCGATCGCTGTTGGTTTGTGATCTGGATATTTGCGAATATATGGGAAAGCGGCCGCTGCTGGTTTGTGAGAGCAAACTTACTGCTCAAGTTTGTGGACTTACGGAATTAATAAATATAAGAAAATAGAGGGGAACTGGAAGTGGAAGGCCATGTATGTAGAAGATTGTGTGATAACTCATCTCTCAAGTTTGACACGATTATAATTCTTTATATTTCTTTCAATTTATAATTCGTTTTATTCAAAATCATCGTTTGTTTTCCATGGATTTGTTTCTGACCATGCCGTACTTCAAAAACCCTCAAACAAATAAACGAAAAAGCCATAATATTGGAGCCCCAACTTGAGGGCATGTCTTTTTTTCATCTCATCTTATTTCTAAATATCATTCGAATATAAATATTTTTAAACTAATTTATAACTTTTTCAAATTTTCAAAAAAATAATAATAATTCAAATTTTTCAAATCTCAAAATAAATATAATATTAAAAAATTATATTATAATAATATTTAACTTTATAATATTTTTATTCAATTTTTTTCTATTTTCCAAAACCCTATAAAACATTATAACTCAAATAATTTTACTACTATTCCTAAACTATTTCACTATTATTTACAGATTTTTCATCTCATTTCATTCCCTAAACATCCCCTTAGTCTTAGTATAAAGAAATATTTTAATCACAAAGAGATTTTACAAAAATAAATTCACAAATAAATATGATTTTATGTGATATGTTAGATTATAAAGATACTTTTATTGTAAAATAGATTGTAAATTCATTTTAACTTATTTTATACATTTAAACACATATCTCAATTTATTTATATTTAAATATATCTTAATAAAATTCACAAAATATTACTATTTATGGATTAATTCAAATAATCTGAAATCAACTCACCATTAAAATACAACCGTAAAGGTTATAAAAAAATTGGATATATTTAAAGGGAATTCTAACAACACCCTAGTACTACTATATATATAATTTTCAAAGTCAAAGAAGTCCGTCAACATATGCGATGGCCATGTTGACTTAAGGGTAAAGCGCATTGACTGATGCTAGTTCGCATAGGGTCGTGACAAGTGTCCCAGAGTCCACACAGGACAGACTATATATTCAAGAGTGGGGACTGTATGCAGTCTTAAATGGAACATTAGGTGTGCAGTTCTTAATATGAATAAGGATAAAATGATTAAAAATATTATTTTAAAAAAAATATTATTATAATTTTAATTTTTTTTAAACCTAATTATATGAGTTTGCATGAACCGTTTCTATTTGGAAACTCTGTAGACTAACTCATATTCAAAGTCTCAAATCTCATTCATTATCCATAAATGAAAGGTTTGAATACGAAAAGTCTTTTAACTCATCTATTCACATGTCATTTATTACAATATTTTCAAATTCACATACAAAATATAATATACAATTCAACATTTTCAAATCTTAAAACAATAATAATATTAAAAAATAATATTCTAATTATATTTAATTTAACTTTTAATTTTCATCTCAATTCATCTTAGAGCATATGCATATGGATGCCTATATTATAAAATTCTCTAAATTTTAGTAAAAATTTTAACTTTTTGACAAAAACCCCTCTCCATCCAGTTGCTTATTTTAGGGGAAGGGTTTAGAATTGAACAGTGGATCCCTAAGTATAGGAAGATACTGTTCATACATAAATAATTTTTTACAAATATTTTCTCCTAATACATAAGACAAATTCTTCTTCCAATTATATATATTTTTTCTCATTCTTATATTTGTTATAGTTGAAATTTGAAAAAATTTGTCACCATTGATATGATCTAAAAAAATGTTGATCATTTGTGAAAATATGAATTTCTTTGAAATATTATTGTTACGAAAGTACTGATTTTTAAAAATATTATCTTTTAGAGAGATAAGTAGTTTAAAAAAATCGAAAATATGAGTACAACAAATAATTAAATAATTAAAAAATGTGAAAAAATAAGTTAAAAAATTTTCATCCGCTCTTTCCACGAAAGAAAAAAAAGAATAGTTAAAGATATACAAATAAATTAAATGAGTACAAAAGATAATAAAGAAAGAATATAAAAATATTATTTTAATAGAATAGAGAAAGGATAGGGAGTGAGATGTAGAAGGTTTTGAAAATATGAGTAAAATTTAGGAAAATATGATTTTTAGCTAAAATTTGAGAAAAAAATTTGTTCATCTGGATACGAATGCTCTCATCTCAACTTACAGTCAAAATCTCCCCAAAATCAAAACCGATAATCTTTCACGTATGCCAGAATTAAAGATCTTAAGTTTAAATCAGGATTCTATATTTTATTTAATTAATTAAATATTTCATGCTTTGAATTTATTTATTAAAGTGTAGTTTGAATTACACTTATGAAGTGCTAAAAGATATAAATCATAAAATTTATTCTTTACACCAATTTAAGTTTTTTGGCATGTAATATTTTCACAAAAGGAATCAAGAACTAAGGTCTTAATGCTTTCCTAGTTTTATTTTAAAAACAAAATCCAAAAGTTTGAGTTAATTTGATATGTACAAGGAAATAATCACGAGGGGTGAAAAACAAACCGGACCGTACCGGTTTTATTTTTTTTAAAATCGGTTAAAATCGGTCTAATTTCGATTTTCTTTTTTCTAATATTAGACCGGATCGGTTCATATACACATATATTTGAATTTTTTATATTGTATAAAATATTTTTTATATTATATATAATTTTTATATATAATATATATAATTATATATAAAATAACTTTATATTATATGATAAATTACTAATTACTATAATATTAAATTTTAAAATCATATATAAATAACTATATATATTATTACTATAGTCTATTGTATTAATAGTTATACTAATACTATATCACTATATATTATAATATACTGTAATATATCACTATATTATATATATTATAATATATCACTATAGTCTATAATACAATTATAATATATATTATAATATACTATAATATATTACCACTACATTATTAAATACTGTATAATATACTTGGGAAATCGGAAAAATTGGACTGGAACCGAAAAAATCGAAAATATCGGTTTAGGGGTATAACCAGTGTAGTATCGGTTCTCTAAATTTCAAAACCGGTATATACTAATTCGGTTTTAAAATATGTCCAAAATCAGACCGAACTGAACCGATTACACTCCTAATAATCACACGTGACCTACCTCTCAACCTGCCCAAGAAAAGGACCAAGCTGCTCCGGCTCCGACTTAAGGTTGGACAACCTCAGGATTTCTAGCAAATAACCCCTACCAATTATACGGAAATTCCCAGTTAAAAATGGCAACACCTTTTTTCTTTGTTGACAGACTTAAGTAGTGGAGTATAGCAACACCCTAGTGACTAAATTACCTTTCTCTTTCCTTTTTTTTTTTTTTTGTTAATAGCAAGACTCCTTTATGAAATTAAGTCACTAAAATAAATTTGTACACAACTTCTGGATTCAAAGACAAAATGAATGAATACAATCTCATACTTTCAACAACCAATAGAGAGAGAAAAAGAAGATAAAGGTAGAGTTCACATAGCCATGAAAATGAGACATGAAGCTTTGATACCAATTGATGAAACATTTAAAATAAAATCATGTTTGTCTATTATCATAGCGTGCTTAAACTGAATAGAAGAAAACATACCTCCTCCATGTTTAGAAGATAAGCTAGCCATCACTTTTGTATATCCCAAATAATTTGAAATTTGTGTGTTGATGAGATTTTTATTCTCTTCCCTCTATGCACAAATGGCTCTCATGAAGTCTAATGTGTCAACTCTATTTATATATAGAGAGTAAGAGTAAGGGCTTCCTCAAGTGTTCACTAAATAGCCCAACCCATAATGGGCTTACATTAGGGTTGCAAATGAACAGAGTTGCTCGTAAACAGCTTTCAATTCATATAAACTTGATTCTAATTCGGTTTATTTGATAAATGAGTTGTTCGCGAGTCTCATATTATAACTATGTTAGTCCATACATAAAAATACAACAAGCAAGCCTCTAGACAGTATGCCTTACAAATATGGAAGCTCCCACTCTAACTCAAGCTTATGGAACAATAATGAAATCTGCAATATATGTCTACAATCTCATTGATTCAGCAAATCGATCACATTTATGTTAATTGTATCATTTGTTACATTGTATGGAAGAAGACGATCACGTGGATCTCTCAAAATTGCAACTTTCTATTTTTCAGTGACTTGTACCATCTAAATTATGAATACACAATATACTTACTGGTTTGGTGTGTTAGCCAAAACCATTTCTCTACAATTTTGCTAATAATTTGGAAATTCTTTTAGCATTAGACTATTTCTAAACTCCTTAAACTGCCCCCTGCTTTACAATCACGGATTTCAAATTATAAAGACTTATAATATACCCATTTTTCTAGTTAATTAAAATGATAACAATATTTCATATACCAAAATCTATAAAAATAAATAAATAAATGACCACCAAAGGGATGGGCCAACCCAAGCACGAGTTAAAATAAAATAATCAACATTTATAGTATTATTATGGTAGTAGTTCTAAATTATTTGATATCATCTTACGAGATGATTAAAGGATAATGAACAACGATATTTAGAGTATTTTTATTGGCTTGGTCAAAGTTCAATAATAGCTAAACTTTAGCCAATATGTGCCAAAAAATCACCACATTGAATTAGGCATTACTATAAAATTTTAGACTTCAACTACATTGATTCTCCAAATTTGTAGGTGAAAATAGGTTAGCTAAATATTAAAATATTCAATTCTCACTCATCTCACAAAATATGTAGGTATTTTTTGTAATTAAGAAATTCAGTTCGATTTATTATTATTAAATATAAAATGTAATAAAAATAAATTAATTAGTTAATATTAATTAGAATATTAATTATTAAGTTAATAATAATGATAAGTTATTTAGAATATAATTATTATTAATAATATTATTTAATATTTAATAAATGTGATAAATATTAAATTAATTTAATTAGAATATAATTATTATTAACATTTAATTGGTAGAACTACAAAATGTGATAAAAACAAATTAAATAAAAAAATTATTTAATTCATAATATTTTATTATTATATAGAGAGTAAATGAATAATCTAATTTGGAAATTGAATTTAAATGAAATAGAAAAATGCAAGTTCATGTCTACAATCTTATTGATTCAGCAAATCGATCACATTTATGTTAATTGTATCATTTGTTACATTGTATAGAAGAAGACGATCATGTGGATCTCTCAAAATTCCACCTTTCTATTTTTCAGTGACTTGTACCATCTAAATTATGAATGCACAATATACTTACTGGCTTGGTGTGCTAGCCAAAACCATTTCTCTACAATTTTGTTCTAAGTTTCACCTCGGAATTAGAGAGTAAAACCAATATCTTCAAGACAGGAATCTCTTACACCATTTCTAAACTCCGTTTAAATGTAACTCCTTCAACTGTCACCTACTTTACAATCACGTATTTCAAATTAGAGTAATGATACGGATCAGCCACTATTCACGACTGATCCGTATCACACCTAACGTGTCCGTGCATTTTTTTTTTTTTTTTAATGCAAAACATCTTAGACCATCTACTCCTCTCTCTCTCTCATCTACAGACGACTCTCTCTCTTCGCCGGGTCTCTCTCTCATCTCGTCTCTCTCTCTCTCTTCGCCGGGTCTCTTTCACTTCGCCGGGTCTCTTTCACTCATCTCGTCGGGCTCTCTCTCATTGTCGAGCTCTCTCTCTCTCATCGAGGCACTCTCTCTCATCGAAGCACTCTCTCTCATCGTCGGGCTCTCTCTCTCGCTCGCTCTGTCTCTCTCTCATCACCGCGTCTCTCTCTCTCTCTCATCTCGTCTCTCTCTCATCGTCGGGTTCTCTCTCATCGATGGACTCTCTCTCATTGTCGAGCTCTCTCTCTCCTCGACGCTCGCAGCGCCGCGTACTGGTTCTCGCCAAGCAACCCATTCGGCCTCTCTCCGCCACTGTCGGTCACCCAGCAGTGGCACCGACCGCCTCACCAGCTCCCCCTCAGATCGGCGACCCTCTAGCCACCTTCGAGCCTCCACGCACAGCCCCCTCTCCACCCCCGAAATGGGTCTCACACGGATTTAGTGGAGAAATGCCGCCGCCCGCCGCCATAAGCCAGCCCAGCCACCACCATCGAGCCCGACGTCCTCCTAGCAACCCGTCCTACCTCTTCATCGCAGCTTAGTTCAGCCCAACCCGAAATGGGTCTCTCCCCCTCTCAGCAACCACACCACCACCGAGCCTCTGTTGGATTTCAAATTGGGGGCTTCGTGGGACTTGCAATTTCTCAATTTGTTTAGGGATAAAATTGTCAATTTAATTAGCCACGTAATGTGTGGGTTGGCTGCTGCGTCAACAGGGGCGGATGCTAATATTAATTCTTCAAATTATAAAAACTTAATTATAATTTTCTAGTTAATTAAAATGATAAAATTATTTCATATACCAAAATCTAAAAACAAATAAATAAATAAAAGGGATGGGCCAACCCAAGCACGGGTTAAAATAAAATAATCAACATTGACAGTATTATTGTGATAGTAGTTCTAAATTATTTGATATCATCTCACGAGATGATTAAAGGATAAGGAAAAACGATATTTAGCAATATCACGTTTGGCAATTCATTTGATCAAATTGTTTATGAAACCCATGAAGGCTGTTGAATCGTTGATAGATTCGGATAATTTTTTTTTAGTTACCGTTGGAAATAAATAACAGTAAATATTAGCAAGTAGGCATTAGTTTAAAAGATGAATTTTATGTTTCAATCATTATTTACTTTCATATTTTATATTTATAAATTTTTTTTATGAGATCTGAATATATTTTCCATTGGATATAGGACAGTAAACAGTGATTAATACACATCATTTTTCTTTTTTCGAATAAAAAAAATAAAGATTTGTAACATTGACAAAGAAGTACGTGGCTACGTTACATTGGATGCTGAAAGCCTGAAGCTCGATACGTTATTGGATAAAATAATCAGGCGAAATGTGAACTTCCGAAACGGCATACCCAACACCGTACCCAGAAGCAATGGCTGCTTCGGCTTCGTCCCTCCACTGCCTCGGACCACCCTTATTTACGGAAAATTCCCCCCAAAAGAAACCCACCTCCACGACCACCATTTGCACGATCGTCGCCAACGAGAATAGCAGCGTTAATGAAAACTCAACTCAGCCACACCCATGTCTTGTTTCACTGGAAAAGTGCTCCAACATGCTGGAGCTCAAGGTTATCCATTCCCAAATGCTCAGGACCGGCCTTTTCTCCGACGAATACAACGCCAGCAAAGTCGTTGCCTTTTGTGCTCTCCAAGACTCTGGAAGCCTCCGTTATGCCGTTTGGCCTTTACCCAAATCCCCAATCCCACAACCTGTATGTGTAATTCCATTATCCGAGGCTACACCAACAAGAACTCGCCCCGCCGGGCACTTCTGTTTTACCAAGAAATGCTAACTATAGGTCTGGCCCCTGATAGATTCACGTTCCCTTCATTGTTCAAATCGGGTCAGGATTTGCGTGAGGGCGAACAGTTTCATTGTCATTCTACGAAGCTCGGTTTCGCTTCGGATTCTTATATTCAGAACACGTTGATGTATACGTACTCCCAATGCGGGTACTTGGTTTCAGCTCGCAAGGTGTTTGAAAAAATGGTGGAGAAGAGTGTGGTGTCTTGGGCGACCATGCTTAAACCGTATGCGCTATGCGATCAACCAGATGAAGCTGTTAGGATTTTTTAAGAGGGCGGAATTTGAGGGCGTGAAACCTAATGAGGTTACTCTGGTTAATCTGTGAGTGCATGTGCTAGATCGAGAGATTTGGGATTGACGAGACGGGTGCACGAATACATTGATGAGAATGGTTTTGGGTACCATGAGGTCCAAATCACGGCTCTTATGGATGCTTATTGCAAGTGTGGTTGTCTGTCACTTGCTCCGGAATTATGTGACAACATGCCCATAAAAAACTTGGTTTCTTGGAACATAGTCATCAATGGACATGTTGAGGATAGTGATTTCGAGGAGGCCTTATTACTCTTTAAAGAGATGCAACTCGAGGGCCTCATGGGGGATAAAGTGACTATTGTTAGCTTCTTGATCGCTTGTACCCATTTGGGTGCCCTTGAGCTTGGTAAATGGTTGCATGCCTATATTGAAAAGGAGGGCATAGAGGTGGATGTTGCCTTAGGAACATCACTTGTTGACATGTATGCGAAGTGTGGGAGCATAGCCATTGCAATGAGTGTATTCCAAGAACTGCCTGAGAAAGATGTTATGACATGGACAGCCTTGATTGTAGGTCTTGCAATGTGTGGTCAAGGAGAGAAGGCATTGGTGTATTTCTTTGAGATACAGATTGCAGGGGTGAAACCAGATGCAATTACCTTTGTAGGGGTCTTGGCAGCCTGTAGCCATACTGGATTTGTGGATGAAGGGATTTCAATTTTTAACTCAATGTCTAAGACATTTGGCATTCACCCTAGCATTGAACACTACGGTTGTATGGTTGACATATTAGGCCGAGCTGGCTGCATAGCTGAAGCAGAGGAGCTGATACAGAACATGCCAATGGCACCAGATCATTTTGTTCTGGGAGGACTTCTTGGTGCCTGCAGAATCCATGGCAACCTTGAGGCTGCAGAAAGGGCAGCTCAAAAGCTTATCGAGCTTGACCCAAACCATGGAGGAACATATGTGCTTTTATAAAAATTATATAGCTCGTCAAGGAAGTGGGAGGAAGCTAAAAAAGTCAGGGAACTCATGGCAAAGAGAAACATAAAGAAGCTACCAGGTTGCAGTTTGATTGAAGTTGATGGTGTAGTTCATGAATTTGTAAAAGGCGACTCAACACATCTGCAATCTTCACTGATCTATGAAACATTGGAGGACATGAAGAAAGAGGGTTATGTTCCTTATAAATCAGAAGCGTTGTTTGATATGGATGAAGAAGAAAAGGAAACTGCACTTAGCCACCATAGTGAGAAGCTGGCCATTGCATTTGGTCTTTTATGTACTGTCCCTGGGACCCCGATTCGAGTTGTGAAAAACCTTTGATTGCCACACGACAACCAACTCATTTCCAGGGTTTACGAAAGAGAAATACTAATGGGGGATAGGAATCGGTTTCACCATATCAAGGGTGGAGTTTGTTCTTGCAGGAATTTCTGGTGACCCAAGACTAATCCAATACTCGAGATCGAGAGTTTTCACAAATTTTCTACATTCTATACCACATTCACATTGAGAAGTTTCTTTTTCGACCCTTGTATCCCATATATCTTTGTGCATTAGTTATATGTTCATATTCATGTTGGTGCCCAAGCTTGTCTATTTGAAATATAACTGGTCACAGTGACGGAAAATCTAAGGAATTTTGTCCCAGATTATGTTTATAGCCTGAATAACCTTATGATGAGGCCGTGGTAAGCACTGTTAACCAGAAGATTAAGTCCACTTCCGCAAAGATCTCTGAACCAGATTCTTCATCGCCAAATTGAAATTCTGCA
Source organism: Pterocarya stenoptera (assembly GCA_003123785.1). NCBI lineage: Eukaryota > Viridiplantae > Streptophyta > Magnoliopsida > Fagales > Juglandaceae > Pterocarya > Pterocarya stenoptera. The sequence goes on along the minus strand of QEOT01004839.1, from coordinate 11,678 downwards.
ACAATCATCTTTGCTGGCACTTGATCTTTATCCATTGGATTATGTTTATTCTGTTTCTTACTTCTTATCTTCCTTCCGCACTTCTTGTATTTTTGTATTTCAAAATTCGTGTGATCTTATCAACTCAATATATATATAAATATAGCAACAAAGGAATAGTTTTGGCATTGAGGCCAGAACACTTTTATTATATCTTTCATGGTATCATAGCCACTCTGCTACGCATCTGATCGACCCTTCTTCTTTGTATTTTTAATGGCTGCCTCATTCTCTACCTTTATTGCTCCCAATCTTAGTCAACTTGGTTCGGCTAAGTTGGATGAGACTAATTATCTTATGTGGTTGTCTCAACTTGTCCCGGTTTTTAAAAGCCATGACTTAATGGGCTTCGTGGATGGTTCTCAACTGTGCCCTCTCCACTTTCTCACTGATGACCATGGGAAACAAACTACTACTCTGAATCCGTAATACATTCTCTGGAACCGAAAGGATTCATTTGTTTTAGGATGGATTAATGCCACCCTCTCTGATAAGGTAGCACCTTCTGTGTATGGTATTACCTCTGCCTGACCTGCTTGGCTTGCCTTGGCCAACAAATTTGCTTCCCCATCCAGATCCTGCATCAACCATTTAGTGACTTCTTCAAACCTTGCATCAAGGTTCCATTAAGTGTGCAACTTACCTTGATTCTACAAATCAACTAGCAGCATAGTTAGGCGCTGTTGGTAAGCCTATTGATGATGATGATTTAATTTCTTATATTCTCAGTAATTTGAACCATTCTTATCGCCCTTTTGTTACCTCTCTATCCCTTGCTACCCGAGAGAAGCCTCTTTCTTTTGAAGATTTTCAAGCTGAACTGTTGTCCTGTGAATTACTCTTGGAAAACTAGTTGAATACCATACCACTTAAAACCAACAATTTTGCCTTGTTTGGTCCAAAACCTTCCCAACAATACTTCAACCGCAAGCCAAAATATCCTGCCAAACATCATCAGCAACCTTCCCACTCTCAACATTACTCCAAACAGTCAGCCCCTTCCCCACCAAACAATCATTCTTATCACTCTCCTAGACCAAACCAAAACCAGCAGCCTTTTACTACTCCCAGATCTCCTTGCCAAATCTATGGCAAATCAAACCACAGGGCTCTTGATTGTTTTCACTGCATGGACTATGCCTATTAAGGTCGCCATCCTCCGTCACAGTTGGTAGCTATGGTTGCTCAAACCAATGCTCTTCAAACTACAGATGAACCCTGATTTGTTGATAGTGGTGCCAATCAGCACATCACAACCAATCTTGAGCAGCTAACCCTTCAACAGCCGTACACTGGTCAGGAGCATGTTGCTGTTGGTAATGGACAAGGTTTGCATATGAAAAATATTGGTTCAATGACTCTCCATATTCCCACTTCTAAACTTACTCTCAATCATGTTCTTCACTGTCCTCAAGCATCTGCAAATTTACAATCCATTAATCAATGTTGTCTTGAGAATCATTGTTTCTTTATTCTAACTGGAACTCATTATTTTGTCAAGGACAACCATACAGGGCAGACACTGTTGGAAGGACAGAGTAGTGGTGGACTCTATCCTATTAATTTGCAATCATTAGTTCTCAATAAACCACTTGCTATGGCAGCAGTTGTAGGGGTCAAAACTTCTGTTTCAGTTTGGCATTCTAGATTAGGAAATGCTTCAAATTTAGTTGTAACTCACTTGTTGAGTAAACATTCTCTACCATATGTTGGTTCCTTGAATAAATCTAAAGTTTGTGAGCTGTGCCAACTTGGTAAAGGCAAACAACTTCCCTTTTTAAATTCTAATCGAATAACAAGTTCTCCTTTGGAGCTTATACATTCAAACATTTGGTCTTGTTCGACTAAATCTCTTAATGGTTGTCATTACTATGTTATCTTTATTGATAATTTTTCTCGTTTTTCTTGGTTCTATCCACTCCAAAATAAATTTGATGTCTATGTATGTTTTATCAAATTCAAAGTTCTCGTTGAAAATCAATTCTCTTGCAAGATAAAGCAATTCCAAACCGATAGAGGTGGGGAATACATGTCTAAACAATTTCAATCTTTCCTTGAAACCACTGGAATTAGCCATCGCGTAACATGTCCTCATACTCCTTAGCAAAATGGAATTGCTGAGAGAAAACACAGACGCATCACTGAAATAGGATTATCTTTACTAGCCCAATCTCATTTACCTACCACCTACTGGGTTGATGCCTTCTTAACTGCCATATACATCATCAATCGTTTGCCTACACAGGTTCTTAACAATGGAACACCATTCATTAAACTGCTTAGTACTCATCCAAATTATACATCTCTTCGAACTTTCGAATGTACTTGTTATCTTCTTTTGTGTCCATATGCTTCTCAAACTCATGTTTCGTACAAAGAGATGTATCTTCCTTGGTTATAGTTCAAATCAGCGTGGTTATCGGTGTTTAGATCCTACCTCCCATAAAATTTTTATTTCCAGGCACGTGGTTTTTTATGAGCATATGTTCCCTGCAAAGGAAGGCTTGCAGTCCTTACTCCCTTCCATAGCGGCCTCCTCTAATGGTAATACTTTCTCTATCTCTTTTCCTTCAAATTTTCATTCTGATTTATCTCTAACAAATATTGATTCTGGTTTATCCCTTAGCAATCCTGCAGTTTCAAATCCCTCTCAACCTTATCTTGAACCTCCCTCCATTACACCACATAGTCAATCTCCTTCACCTACTCATTTTCCCGAATCCAACTCTACTTCTCCTATTTTATCTTCTTTTGAACACTCACCCTCTTATGCCCCAACACAATCACTTCCCTTGACCATGCCTAGTGACCCTCCCTTATCCCATGTCTTTTCATCTATAATACCTCATTCCAATCCTCTTAGAACTCATCCTATGACCACTCGTTCCCAAATAGGACACCTCAAACCTCATGATTTTTCAGAGTATCAAACTTTCTATTCCAAAAAACATCCTCTTCAAGCTCTAACCAGTCTTACCATGCCACTTGAACCTCATTCTTACGAGCAATCTTCATTGATTCCTGAATGGCGTACAGCTATGCAAGAGGAATATGATGCCTTAATTGCAAATCAAACTTGGACTCTCAGTCCTAGGCCCTTGGATCACAACGTGATTGACAATAAATGGGTGTACAAGGTTAAACAAACCTCTACTAGTGCGGTTGATCGACTTAAGGCCAAATTAGTGGCCAAAGGATTTGAGCATGAATGTGGTATAGATTTCACTGAGACTTTTAGTCCTGTTATTAAACCTTCTACCATTCGGATAATTCTTGCTCTTACTGTTCATTTTGATTGGAGTATACGCCAATTGAATGTCTCTAATGCCTTTTTACATGGGGTTTAACAAGAGGAGGTATATATGAAGCAGCCTCAAGGTTTTGTTCATCCAGATTTTCCTTCTTATGTTTGCAAGCTCCAAAAGTCATTGTATGGCCTTAAACAAGCTCAAAAGGCTTGGTTTTTGCGACTCTCTCAATCTCTCCTTAAGTTTGGGTTTACCTCTTCACCAGTGGACTCTTCGCTGTTTGTTTATCATCAAGACAATATTCATTTGCTCTTTCTTATCTATGTTGATGACATACTTGTGACATGCACACATCAGTCTCTCATCTTCTCTCTCATTGACAAGCTACAAACAAAATTCAAAATGAAAGACCTAGGTTCCTTAAATTTTTTTCTTGGTATTCAAGCTCATCGAGATTCTACTAGGCTTCATCTTAGGCAGTCCAATATATTGGAGATATTCTACATCATACCAAGATGATTAGGGCTAAACCTTTATTAAATTCTGTTTAAAACTTTCACTAGTAAACAAGGCTATATTATGTTCAGATTTTTCAGGAAATATTTTTTGTAAACAAGGCTATATTATGTTAGATAATTAGGTTGAAATAAAAAATAGTTTGGAAACAATAATTTTAAGTAAAAATTATATTATTAATTAATATATGGAGTGTATTTGTAAAATATTAAAAAATAATTTATTAAAAAAATATTATGATTAAAATACATAATATTATGTTATTATTTTAACTATTGATAGTTCAATGGAGATTAATATCTTCAATGGCTTTGATTTTAACCAAAATCTCTAACTTTTAACCAAATTTTAGCAATCTAGACCATTGCTAATGTTACGAGAAGGAATCGCAAATTGGCAAGAGAAATGATAGCCTTACTATCTCTTTACACTTGGCAATGCACTGCCTCTGTTTGTGTAGATATATATTATAATTCTATTTTTAATTTAGATTGATCATGTAAAGGTCGTGTATCAATGCATCACTTATCTTGGACCCATTATAATTGTGAAAAATTAAAACATCAATATTTGTTTTTATCATTTGTAGGTTCTACTTTAGTAGTATACTAGATTTATAAATATATATATATTTATATAAATACAGGGATTCCAACTATATATTTTTTTAAAATGATTTATTTAGATAAAGTGACACCATTCCATTGATTGATTTAAAAAGGAATGATATGAACATCAGTATAAATATGCAATAATTAATATTGAATAAATAAATAGAAGATTTTGTTTGTGATCATTAATAAATAAAAAGATCATATCGATTCGTTTTTTTGTCGGATGCATTTTGATGATTTTCTTTTACTAAATTTAAATTAATTTGTAAAATGAATTGTAATATAATTAAACTCAATTTCTAAAACATGAATTAATTTCCAACTCAGCTTTTCCCAGTTTAGCCATTAACCTTTCATCGCATGGTCATATTATATATAAGAATATTCTAGATAGGGTAATGCTAGGGATCCGCTGGGGGATCCCGTTATTTTTCCGATTATATTTTTTTAATTTGTTTTTAGTTTGTTTTTATGTAGTGATTAAGAAAATATTACTTAATAATATTGTAATTTTTTTTTTTAAAAAATATTAAAAAGTGTTAAAAAAATAATGTGAAAAAAATATAAAATATTTAAAAAAATTTTGCATATTATTTTTTTAATATTTTTAAATATTTTTAAAAAAAATTTATAATATTATTAAATAATTTTTTCTTAATTACCAAAAAAAAAAAAAGAACGGGAAAATTGTAGGCCAGCAGGATCCCGCTCATTTTCCTTCTAGATATACTGTGACGTGCGACTGTTTAAACTAAGGTACGTGTAAATAATGAAAAAGGGAACAAATTGGGAAAAAGCGGATAAGAATCGGACGGCCATAGTAGAAGACAGTAGATTGGAAACTCTGTCTTAAAATCTAGTGCTTAAGAGAGTTGCGTCAAATTAAAGCCACGGGCCCACGAAACAACGTTATAAGCCCTTCTCCTCTCTTCCCTTCCAAACGCCTCGAGGTCTCCTCTCTCACTCCGCTGCTCTCTCGCGGATTCTCTCAAGCATCAACACAAACCCAATAACCAAATAGCATCCAACAATATTTTACTCTCCGTCTCTTGCTTTCTCTGTAAAGGGTAATTATATCCCTCTCTGATAGATTTTGAGAGAAAAGTAATCTGATTCTCATTAATTTATCAAGGTATACAAGTGAGGTATATATAAGGCAAGTTCGAACAGAATTCCTGTGGGCATATTCCCAAGCAGCTGGTGTGCGCTGCAGAACAAAGGATAATACACAGTTTGTTAAGGAATCTTGCCAGAACACTGAAATGCACCCAGAGGGTACACACACAACCTAGTCTACGTTACCCCTCCATTTTACATACAACCAATTCACTAACCCAATCAAGTGAGGGTTTATCATCCTCAAAGAAATTACGGTCGGGAACCAATAGAGCTCTGTCACCCACAAAATTACCGCAGATCCTGTCTGATCTTCAGCCGGATCTAAGCCGGAGACTCAACCTTAACAACAAGCAACGGGCAATATTTGCAAACCATCGGAAGTCCCTGTGGTCTTGTCTGGGCAACCAAATACTTTTTAAGGCCAGAACCATCGGGAGTCTCTGTGGCCTTGTCTCGGTAGTTTCTTTTATCCTTTTCCAATTCAATTCTTGAATCCTCTCGGTCCCTCGGAGCCCCATGCCCCGTCTCCTCGCTCTCTCTATCTCTCTCTCTCTCTCTCTCTCTCTCTCTCTCTAGCATGCTCTGGTCTTCCTCTTCCTCTAACCTTTTGCAAAGCACTGCAACGTTATCAATAATTATATATATTTTACCATTGATGAGTACGATCTCATTTTTTGTTTTGTAGTTGTTTGTTTTGTCGCGGATCCAATGGTGAGACATTTCTCGAGAAACACCAAACTCGTGAACCGTTCTGACGAACCACTGAATGTTCGTGTGACAGTGGATGACAAGTTTCAATGGGATGACAGATCTCTAATAATCCAACCGGGTGAGCACAGGTACATGTGCTACGCCGATTTGAGGATTGAATACAAAGGTGGACGTCGAGTAGAAGTGTCTTTTTACATCGGAGACCGGCGGACGAGCTGTATATCGACATCGGAGATAAGGGATCATGAGAAAATCATATTCTTCAAACTCGAGGATGGAACCATCGCCCACGATCTTATCAAGGGGAGTATGATCCAGATGAACGGGTAATTCCCTTTATTTTATAACTTGTTCAGATGGACACCTAATAAAATTATCGCAAATGCTTTATTTTTCTCCATTTTCGTTTCATTGGTTAGTTGCTCTGTTATGGTTTGAGTTACAGGATAGTTATCTCGATGAAAGGCGCGGTGAAAAAGATCAAGTCATTGCTGACGTAGATTGGTTTCGAATACCCGTCGGTGTGATTGAGCATGTGTTATGGCTCAGTTCTGGAGGAGTGTTGCTTGAGTGTTCAGTTCTGAGTTAGAGTGGAAGGGAGAAGATCTTCTACAAGTTAGGTGGGTTGGTGAAGAGAGCAAAAGTCGATGGAAACTTATCGGTGGAAGAAACAAGTGATGCGGTGCCGTTTAGTTACTTGTTCACAATTTCTACATTTATGTTAAAAATGCCACTATCCATCTTAAAATTTTTACCATTTCGATCACATAAATTGATATAATATATTTAAGGATTTTCTGAAGATACTTCTACCTTCCCCGTAGTCAAAGATGCTAGTGCATCAATTAATATATATTCCACTCCCCAATCATCCATGTGCATGTAACACTTTGTAAAAGTGGGTTTAACCATTAAAAATTATTATAAATAAATCACTATTATTATAAATGACAAAATTAAAAAATTAAAAACAAAACATTTCTCTGGTTGAATTAGGCCTGTTTGGATTCGGAATGAGTTGAGATAAGTTGAGATGGTTTTAGATGAATTGAATAAAATATTGTTAGAATATTATTTTTTTCATATTATTATTATTTTAGAATTTGAAAATGTTTAATTATTTATTATATTTTTTGTGAAAATTTAAAAAAATTATGATGATGAGATGAGATAAATTGAAATGAATTGACAATTCAAACAGGTTAGAGTCTTAGGGGTAGTAGAGGAGGGAATTGTAGGTTTATTTAAAGAATATTCGAGCATTAATAAAACAAGTCTAATTATTATTTGACTTTGACCAAGGCCAATCGACCTTTTGTTTTTAGAGCGGTGTTTTTATGCCGCCTGAGTAGAATCGTTCCATTTGACCAATAAGTTAAATTAGATTGTTTTATTTTTTTAAAATTTAAAATTTATATATTTTTATTTTAAAATATGTTTAAAAAATATAAATACATTAATAGTTATTTCCTTAACTATTAAGTAAAAAAAAATTAAAATAAAGGTGGTGTCAAATGAGATGTTAAACTTAACCTAAGTACAACTTAATTTGGACTAATCGTATTCTTTGAAAGAGCCCAACTAACCTAAGTCCAAGTTTTTCAGTTCTTTTGACCAACTAAAATCATTTAATTAATCAATCACGTCACTTTGTTTCTAGAAATTTTAAACACTGAGGGACCAATGGTCATGAATACTATCGATTACACTAATTACTTTTCTAACTAGATGTGATGAGCATTAGTATTAGTATTGTAGATAAATTTTTAGGCAAATTTTGGATAAAATGTCACTTTTTACCTTTTGTTTATCTAGTTATAATAAATTTTTTAATTAATTAGACATCTTACTAGTTATAATAATAAAAATATATTTTTTTTTAATTTTTTATCCATACATTAATGTTTTCTTTTTTCTTTTTCTTTTTTATCTCGTTTTCTATTTCACTTTTCCTAGTTTTCAATAATCTACACATCAAAATATATAAAACCTATCAAGAGAAGACAGAAGAATACACCATTTTCTTTTTTTTTTTTAAATTAGATTGTTTTATTTTTTTAAAATTTAAAATTTAAAATCTCTAAATGACCTATTGCATATCAATCTTTCAAAGGTCCCCAACCCCACTCATTTTCTTTATCTACTAGTTTTTTTTTTTTTTTTTTTTAAGGAAACAAATATATTTCATTAGAAAAGATTATACAAAAGGAGGGGTGGGGTTTCTTAATAAACACTCTAGAATAATAACAACAATGTAAAGTGATGGATACAAAGAAGACGCCGTCTTAAAAGACAGAAATGAACTATTCGCAAAATATTACCACCAATAAAATCATCGGTGAAAGCAGTGAAATTTTTACTAAAAACGATAAGAGTAGTAGGTGTACTATTAGTTATTGTCTTGAAATGATTTTTAGAGAGACGTTCAAACCTTCTCCGAGATCACAATTTAGATAAAAACAATAAAATAGTGGAAAGTCCCTCATTGAGTGGACTGATGGAACCTCAATTAAGTCAAACCTCCTCCTCCACATAACATTAGTTTCCACTTTCCAGTGAACCCATGATTCTAACTATGTGGATGTATGACCGGGTCCATTTTATCCCAAACCCTCAAATTTCCTATCCTAATCCGTAACTCTTTTCTCTTCATTACATTTTTGCCCAAGTTTTTCAGTTCGTTTGACCAATTAAAATCATTTAATTAATCAATCATGTCACTTGTTTCTAGAAATTTTAATCACTGAGGGACCAATTGTCATGAATACTATCGATTACACTAATTACTTTTCTAACTAGTTGTGATGAGCATTAGTATTAGTATTGGTATAGTTAACTTTTTAGGCAAATTTTGGATAAAATATCACTTTTCACCTTTTTTTCTATCCATAATAATTTTATATTCCATATTGAATTAGCCATATCACTAGTTATAATAGTAAAATATTTTAATTTTTTTTTAATCTATACATTAATGTTAATCTTTATATTTTTTTATCTCGTTTTTTATTTCATTTTTCGTAGTTTCCAATAATCTACACATGATCAAAATACATAAAACCTATCAAAATTCATTAATTTTACATAATAGTCATAAGTGTGACAAAAAGATACGATAGAGAAAATAAAATTAATTAATCAATTGGAGGGGCAAAAGTAATCATACATATATGACGATTTACTCTTAACGTTTAAGGCAAATGCAAACCGTATATCTCTTCCAATGCTGACAATTTTAAGAGATTATTCGCCAAATTTAATATTCCAACCATTGTGCTGACAGTTACCTTTTATAAATCATACCCATTGGAATTAGCCTTTGAGTAATACTAGATATTAGGGTGTATAAGATTGGCGCACTCCTTTTTTAAAAAAAAATGAAACCTATTATTAAAAAATAATTTTTTTTATATAAATCTCAATTTATCCTTTTTTTTTTTAAATATAATGACTTATGCACTCTAAATTTACAAATATAATTTACTTTCACTCTCTTTTTCCACACTCAAAAAGGAATCTTAGGAGAGCATTGGGATTAGCCTCTTGAAGATTAATAACATAGGGTAATAATTCCCTTATATCTCACTTACTACTATTTTATTATCCAGTTGTTATTTTTTTAGCTATTTGAATCTAAATTAAAAAAAAATTCTAGAATATGATCTTCTTGTATAATTTAGAAGAAAATAAATTCAATCAATCAACATAATCATGTAAATTAATTAAGAATGAATTCAATTTTATGAAAATAGACTCAAAGAGCAGAAGAAGGTAAATTTTTATAAAATTGAAATTATTTAATTAAATTACATGATTACGTTAGTTAATTGAATTTATTTTCTTCTAAATTATGCAAAAATGTCATATTTTAAGATTTTTAATCCAAAATCCTATATTTTTAACCGATTATATACATCATATAAGACCTTAAAGACAGTGAGACAATACTTTACAAAATCCAAAAAGTCTCCAAATTTATATTTTTCTGAGTAACAAGCGCATAATTTATGAAAAAATAATCTGTCTTTACACCACATTATACATTTTTTTTTTCCTTTTTCTTTTTTTCTCTTAGTAAGTATGTGGTGTAGAAGTGATGAGTAGAAAAGTTTAATTAATTTAGTAGGAATAAAATAAAAATAAATAAAAATATATGTGGTATAGGATGATGTGTAGCGAAGTCCTTTACTAAATTCATATGATAACAATTATTATTTATTTTCATTTAAAACTTGACAAGATTATAATTATTTATATTTCTTTCAATTTATAATTCTTTTTATTCAAAATCATCGTTTGGTCCCCAAGGATTTGTTCCTGACCATGCCGTATTTCAAAAACCGTCAAACAAATAAACGAAAAAGAGAAATGATAGTTTCAATTGTGAGTGTGCAAGTGTCACACAACTATTTTAAAAAAGTGAATAAAATGAGATCTCTATAGAAAAAAATTAATTTTTTTAATTGTGGACTCCATTCTTTTTCAAAGTGATTGTATGACGCTTGTGTATTTCACAACTGTATGTAGTATTACTCAAACAAAACAAAAAACCATAATATTGGAGCCCAACTTTAGGGGATGTTTGGTAATATTGTTCATTTCATCTTATCTTATTTCATCTCTTCCCATTTTATTTTATTCTCAAACATCATTAAAATACAAACACTTTCAAACTAATTATTATAATTTTTTCAAATTTTCAAAAAAAAAAAAAAAATTCAAAATTTTCAAATCCCAAAACAAGTATAATATTAAAAAATTGTATTCTAATAATATTTCAACTTTATAATATTTTTATTCAATTTTTTTTTTTCCAAAATCCTATAAAACATTGTAACTCAAACTTTTTTACTACTATTTACAAACTCTTTCATTATTATTTACAGATTTCTCATTTCATTTCATTCTCAAGCATCCCTTAGTCTTAGTATAAAAAAAATATTTTAATCACAAAGAGATTTCACAAAAATAAATTCATAAACAAACATGGTTTGATGTGGTACATTGATTGTAAAGATACTTTTATTACAAAGTAGATAATATATCATATGAGGCAATATCAATTTATGAATTTATTTTTATAAAATTTTTTACGAATGTAACACTTCTTATTAGTATAAAAATGCTTGGGTGCCCTCCAAAGGAGCCCCAAAAGTGTCTCTAGTGTTTCTTTTTTTCTTCTTTTTTTTTTGTTTGAATATTTATAAAAGTTACGATTAGTGAATTCGTTTGTATGTATATTTTTTAATATTAGAAAATCAAAAAATCAAAATACACTGACTAAGGTTTCAACTTAACTCAAATCGATAAAACTCATTATTTTTTTAACTTTCTATAAAAAAAAATTAAATCCATCTCAATTTATTTCATATATTCAAACACATATCTCAATATATTTATATTTAAATATATCTAAATAAAATCTACACAA
>QEOT01004838.1:229127-273692 GCA_003123785.1 Pterocarya stenoptera | reverse complement strand
AAAAATTTACAACATGACTTTTTTGTATAATTTAAAATAAAATAAATTAATCAACTAACATAATTATATAATTTAATTAAAAATAAATTAATTTTATAAAACTTGACATTCTTTTACTTGAGTTTCAAAAAAAAAAAAAAAAAAGGATAAAAAACAGTATTAAAAGAAATCCATCCCGCTTACAAACGTATATAGAGAACACGTAATCGAAGCTTTACGTGCAAATTGCTCAACCGTACATTGGCTATCTTATGTTGAGTTGAGTTAGGTCTTTTCAGTTTTCTCTTTTAAATAACTGGAGCGTACTCTTTATTTTTTAAGAAATTATATTTGCCATCCAAAAGATACAACTTTCGTACACACCTTTTAAAAAAATTTGATAAATTTGAGATCACGTAAAAAAAATCATTTTAGATTCTATTTTTATTAAAATGAGTGTGTAAAATTTATACATCTTTAAAACTGTACAACATTATTGTTATTTTTGGAGAGATTGATTCGAAACTCGAGTAAAATAACAATTGTAAGTAAGAATTATAAGAGAAATGATCTGTACAAGCTTCAAATAGATAAGTCATGTATAAATCTTTATAAAAAAATAAACTTCACCTTGAAAAAATGTATAAAAAAATCATTCATTTTTAGAGAGATCTACTTTTTTTTTATAAAGAGTTTATGTCGAAATTTGTCTATTTAAAGTTTGTATCAAACATATTAAAATTAAAATGCAAATCTAAATATTGACATTAACTATTAATAATTAATAGTTATTTACAAATAAAAACGAGAGATCGATAAATTAAATAAGTTCTATAGTTTTTTTTTTAATATTATTCAAAATATTTAGATGTGATTTTGGTAGTAAGATGAGATGAAATGATTTTATATAAAAATTAAATAAAATATTGTTATAATATTATTTTTTAAATATTATTTTTATTTTAAGGTCTAAAAATTTAAAATTATTTATTATGATTTATATATAAATTTTAAAAAGTTATAATAAAATAAAAAAAAAGAGTTGAAATACTATACAAAAAGGAACTAAGCTGTTTACCGTTGATGACGGAAAATATCGAGGTGATAGAATTGAAACGGAGAAACCTGGAATATTCTTCTATAATAGTTTTACTGTACAACCACATTAGAGAGTCAGAGGGATGACGTGAAGCATGTAAATAGAAAAAGAAGAAAATAGTTGGTAAAAGACACGCGTTTCGTGGAAGCCAGGAGGACTGGACCATGATGTGTGGGAGACAACATTGACTTTACTGCCGTCTTGATTCTAGATTACTTTTTTATTTTTACTTTTTTGTGATTTTACATTTCAAAGCCCACTTTCAACATTAAATATTAAATAAATAATATTAATAGAATCTGCTGAGTAGTTGACAATTAATAAATAATAATAATAATAAGATATCTCTCCCTTTTATACGTGTATTTTAAATAAAAAATAAAAAATAATTCTTATTATTATTTACAATCTCACACCTTACACAATTTTATGAAAACACTCACATTCCTGTCCCACAAAACAAGTTACTAAATATTTAATTAATTTAAATACAACTCTTTTTTTAATCGTTTTTTTTTTCCACTGATTCTCAACTAAAATAAGGAATACGTTTGTGTGTTTGTTTTTGTTTGATATTTAAGAGTAATTCTACATACAGTCGTGGAATGTACAAACGTCATACAGTCGCTTTGAAAAGGAGTGGGGTCCGCTATTAAAAACTTAACTTTTTTTCAAGTGGGTCCCATCTTTATTCATTTTTTATCAAAACGACTGCACGCCGCTTGCACACTCACGACTGTATTTATCATTTCTCGATATTTAATATGTGTATACGTCATGTCACATCATTTTCCCTTTTCCTTCTATCCCCTGGCTAGTAGTCTTAAAGCAGAGCACGTTTTGTAGGCATTGTATTAATTCTCGGGTCGAAGTTTCTGTGTCTCAACGGTAGGAGTCAAATGAATTATTGTTGAGTTTTCTTGTCTTCAACAATGGAGGATCAAACTCAAAGACATAATATCAATTACGTGAAAACATCTAGAAGCACTTTGATCAACACGGTTCAAGCTGGAACCATGGTTGTCTTTCTAAAACCACTGCCAATAAAAAGGCTGCGTTTGAACATGGTATTAATATATATATATATATATTTATATAATATTATAATATTAATAATGTTTGGAAGCGTGGACGTTATTGTTTAAGGTAGTAAAGGTAAGACAATTTGCCGTCCAATTTAGAGGTCAGTTGATGTGCCGTGAAACCTCTGTAGCTATCTTCATATGCTGCAATGCCTATGTCTATCACTTTCTTTGTCACGTGGTCCTCTTCGTAAAATGGCTGTCCTATTACCTCATCGATCGGCATCCACTGATGAAACACACATCACCCAACATCACCTTTCAATTCAAACAACTCTTCATTATAAAGAATAATATAATAAAAGGGGATATACTACTTGTCCCATCGAGAGTGGATTAATTAATCCACGAACCTACTTGCATGGCATCAATATGCCACATCAGCCAATCAAAAAGATTACGTGTGGCATATTAATGCTATATGGTTGGCTTCCTTCACTTTTCTAACAAGAGATTATAAACAAAAAGTACTTATAAATTGTAAAGTCTTTTAAAGTTCAGGTTGAGAAAACTTAAAATTCAAATTTTATAGTATTTCTTGCAAATCCACGCTTAATTTACCTCATTTGTTTTCTTAGTAAATAAAAGTTAAAAATTAAATAAAATATTATTAGAATATATATTTTTTAATATTATTTTTATTTTGAGATTTGAAAAGGTTGAATTATTTATTTTATTTTGTATAAAAATTTAAAAAAAATTATAATAATTAAATGAGATGAGACGAGATAAAAAATTTTGTAAAAGTGAAAGGATGTCGTTTTATATTACCTTGGCAGCTTGTATTTCCTTCTCGTCGATTGTGATTTCATGGGACAGTGGCTTAAGCATGCAGACGAAGAGCAAATCCGACTTCTCAAAAGCCACAAGGTGGGCATGTCTTTCAGGTTGCATCCAAAGTAAAAATTATTAGACAGACAAGAGCAACAAGCAGCAGCCATTTCCAGGAAAATTTATAGTGCCAGATCATGAAAACTTTACCTGAAAGCAACCATTTCCAGGAAAATTGTGTCTACCTGTGAATAGAAAGGATGACCCATATCAGCAATAAACCATATATCTGTAACATTGATAACGATAATATTCAGAAATTTGAATGTATAATTACCCCGGTTTCTTCTTTCACTTCCCTCACAACTCCATCGAATATGTCTTCAGACTGTGCAGACACACCAAAATAGCATTCATTATTATTTGCTCCATAAGGAAATATTTCAACTACAGATTAACTTCAAACAAGCATTGAGGATAGACATTCAGATTTTTTTATAGCATTCGACATCGCATCCAACAGAACTGTTTTTAGAGCAGTCATAAGAGTGGTATCATGTACAGAATCCAACAGAAATATTTTGGAAAATGGAAGACAGCATTGCTTAATTTCACCTTGTTGATATAACCAGTAGGCAACTTCCAGACACCCGAGAAACTGCAAGGACATTTTTCTTTCACCACAAGAACCTATATATATGCATTTAAATCATATTAGAAGAATTAAGATTGAAAAAGTTTTATGATATAGATTTGTAATAAAGCCTTATAATTCTGATAGGAATAATGAGATACTAGGAAATCACCAATAATTATGAAGGGTTTCAGTACCTGTTTTTTGTCATTAATCACAAATCCTGCAACGCCTATTTGATGTGAAGGGCTAGCAGGAAGCGTGCAGGGTTCATTTGGAATCCAATATACTAACATAACATATCCTGATTCAGCATGGTGGTAATCGAATCCCTCCTGAAAATTGAAAACCAAGAAATTCATTTGGAATCATTTCCTGCACTGTATTTACAAATCAATTTCCCTCCCCACCTTAAAAAACTATCAGAGAAAATTAACATGGGAAAGAAAGTCATAATGGGGTATTGGAACATTACCTGAATTGCAATTGGAACAAGATCAGCTTGCCCTTGTACTATTTTGAGCCATACCCCCCTTTTCCCCTGCATTGCACGGTATGCATGTGAGAAGCAACTTCAGCTGCATTTAGTTCTCTCATCTAAGATGCTAAAGTTGGGAAATAAACAGGTAGGTGGGGTCCATGCGGAAACTTTAAAAACACAAGATTAATTTACCTCTTCTCATCGGCTTAAACTTTTGGAATAAATAGTGATTTAATATGTTACTAGAATAGATATTTTGAGTTCGAACTCTGACTTCACACTTCACCCTATTATAAATTAAATTTTATGTGTTGAACCTTCTTATTAATGGGGGAGTTCAGTTTTTAGGAAAGTGATGATTCCAAGGGTGCAAATAATGTCAAATTAAGTAACATGCTAATCTTCCAAGAACAGCAAATCTATACTTTTTAGTTCTACTAGTGGTCTTTAGGTTACAAATATCCCACCTTCAACTTCCAGTTGGACAAAGAGGCTCGAAGGGCGCATGCAAAGGCATTTGCACTCAGTGGTAAGCTCTCTGGATTAATAACAACCCCGTCATATTCATCGTCCCAAGCATCAATTAACTCCACTACCGTGCTTGTTGCTGATGATATAGTGGGAGATAAAACATGAAACCCCCCTTTTTTGTGCACATAGCTGCCCCCATGAAAGGACAAGGGAGAGGACTTGAGTTGAGAACTTGAGCTATTTAAGAGCATGGACTTCTTCAAGAAACCTGGTACAAAAATGAAGAAAATGTTGACACTATTTCGTTCTTTCTATCTTAGAAACTCATTTTCCACAACTCAGACAAGTTATAATCACCCTTTAATGGCCATTGGAAGCTGCAATCTTTTGCCTTGGTGCTTCTAGGCCCCTTTATGAGGTGCTGAAAGTTAAAGTATGACAGTCGACAGGCATCCATTGCTGCTGCCATCATCACCTCCCTTGCAAAGTATTGTGACTGCAGTTTCTACTGCCCTTATGGATTTATAGCTGTTGCAGAGATATGCACTTGTGTCAGCAGGATAACAAAAGTAAAAAGAATAATAGGGGGAATATCATCCGGTAGACAAGTAGGAGGAAAGAGATGACAATACAATTTGGTATTGAAAATTAGCAATACTGCATAACGTAGTCCTTTTTACTGCATAGCAAATCACATATGCAAGCCAAAAGTGCAGCCTGTGTTTATTTTTGTTATCATTAATAGAAACAATAATCAATCACTTCGATGGTATAGTTTTCCACTAGCTCTACTTGTATATGGTTTAGTGTCCTCTTCTTATGCAAAAAGGACACACAGCCAGATGCTGTGCCATGTCTTCTTGTTGGGCATATGTCTTGCAACAGCATGAGTGTTTTTACATACAAACCCACGTGTAAAGTCATCACTTGTCGTGAGACCCATTTCGGATTTTATAAAAAGTCAAAACACCAACACTCTTTTATGCTAGCTGATATAGAAGGTTTCTATGTTACTGGTATGTTAAGTATGCTGATGGGTTAATTACATTTTGTCCCATCGAACTTTCGCTCAATACTCAATTCACAATGTGCTTCCGAAACTACGTACTAATTGCATTAAAGTAGACTCTCAAATTTTCAAAACTTTCCAATAATCCCCCCTTTCCGTCTACCAACAGCGTTAAATCTAACAGAAATTTATTGTACGTACTGCTCATGTACATAACATTCACTGTAAGGATCTAATTTTCATCTAATTTATTATCATTGACCATATAAAATATAAAATAATATATGCTATCAATTAATAATAAATCATTAAATAATTTTTTTTATTAATTTATATATGGTTAATAAATATCAAATAATTTCATTGTATACATAAATTATTCATATTTACTTGTAACTTAGATATAAAATAATTTTATATATGGTTAATGATTAATGACTTACTATTAATTGATAGCATATATTATTTTATATTTTATATGGTCAATGATAATAAATTAGATGAAAATTACATCTTTACAGTGAATTTCCGTTAGATTTAACGTTGTTGGTAGATGAAAGGGGAGATTGAAAAATTTTGAAAGTTTGAGGATCTTCTTTGATGCAATTAGTAGTTTCAGAGGCATATTATGAATTGAGTGAAAGTTTGAAAGGGTAAAGTGTAATTAACCCTATGTTCATCTTTCAAATAGATTTTTTCTAGCAGCATTAGACTGCATGCTATTTAATTAACTTCAAAAGATGCACGCAAGCCATAACGTTCTACTCACCTATATTCGGTAGTCAGAAAGGATGAGAATAATTCCCTCCATTTCAGCAATTTATGGACTTGTTCTGCATCATACTTTGTGCAAAATCCATTGGCAACCTTTCTGTTTCTTGAAGAATACTGATCATTTTCTGACACCAAATTTCTCTCCAACACATCATGATTCTGTAATAATTAGAGGCTTACAACTTTTCACTAGTCGCATCATATATGGAACTGTGTTCTTATTCCTTCCTCCGATCCCTCAATGACAAATTGTAGCAATTTGCCATTGTAGCAAATTGTTGTTCTCTACCTCTGGCTCTGGCTTAACTTTCTGGGAATCAGAATCAGCTTCATTCCATCAAAGCTGAGAAGATCGGATAGAACTTATATTATTCCTGCAGAAGCAGAAAAGGAATAATGCCGGTCAATTTCCTAGCTGAACCATTTGAACAATCTGGTATCCATGCATGTCTCATTCTATATCAGCAGCAACTGCATGCATTGGCTAAAAGGAGCCAACTTTTAGCCAAGGAAAAAGTATATTTTTCTTTATTCAATTAATAATGAGAAATTTTAGAACTCTTTTTGCTGAAGGGTTTTTTTTAATGTAATTTTTATATCAAACAAAAATCATGAAGTAATTAATCTTTGAATTCATATTGATCACAACGTTTTCTTTCTTTCTTTATTTCAGAGAGACATGTATTTTTAGTAATTGAACTTTTTTTATAGTTTTTGAGAATTTTTAAAAAACCTTTTGAGATAATTAATAATCATCTTATAACAATTTTAAACTACTAATTTTATCAAATAAAAATTGAAATTATACCGCCCTTGATTAAATTGTAAATTTCAACAATTAAATGAAATTCTCTCCCCAAGTTAAATCAGCTTGAAAAATCAGAATCGGGTAAGTACCGATTCAATTAATCGAGCTTTTTAATAAATTGAATAGGGTGATTTATAACAATTCTGAATTGATTATTTCAATGTTGATAAAAAAAAAAAGTATTAAAAGTCATATACAATGAAATTCAAGCATTTAATATCATTTATAAAAGAGTATAAAATATAAATTCATTTATTAGTTTCAATAAAAATGTTATATGAATTTAAAAAGTTTCAAATAGCATGTAATTTATATACTTAACCTCAACTGAAGACATTTTTTGCCTCATATACGAAGAAGATAAAGATCACTAAGTTATAAGCATATGGAAAACATAGTATTTTATGCACAACTACAAATTTAATACAGAATACTCATTCATCTCTTCTTCTTTTTTTTTTTTTTTTTTGTTCAACCTAAGAAAATGAAGAATTATATATTTTATCTTTCAATTTTCTTGTGATTACTATTGAATACAATGATTAAAATTTTGATATATGTTTAGTTCTATCATTTTTTTGTACAAAAAATTAAAAAAATAAAAATAAAAAAAACCTCAATTATTAGATAACTTAAAAATAAATACAGTTTTGAATCAGTTTAAAATTGGCTAAAGTCGATTTAAATTAATTAATTGAAGTGGTTACGGGTGTGCTCTAGCGATTACGGGTGTAATCCCCAAAGGAAAGAAGTTTATTCTCACTAATCGTGATGGGTGTGCTCCGACAATTACGGGTGCCAATTATTCTGCTTGGTTTTGTGTTCTCTCAGTCCAATTGATCTGATTGCCACTTGAGAGTCTATTTTCTTGCATTTTTGCAAGATTATTGGCTTACTTGTTACTTGTTTTGGATCATATCTCACAATGGATGATGAATTAATTGATCAATGGAGAAGATTTTCGTTGTCTGAAGTTGAAACTACTAATGTTTTGGTGTAGAATGATTGTCTGGATTTTTCTAAGAACCATCGCGATCATTGCCTCTTGTTTAAACTTTGTTCACATAAATTTTTTAACAAAGAGGCTTTCAAAACTACGATGTCGTAAAGTCTAGAATCCTGTCCAAGGGGTGAAATTTTTTTACTTGGGGGGTTAATCTTTTCTTGGCTCAATTTTCAGATACTACTAATAAGGAAAAGGTTATTCGAAATAATCCATGGTCTTTTGACAGGAACATTGTGCTTCTTCATGATTATGATGGTGATCTTCAGCCTTCTGATATTGAGATGCATCTTGCATCTTTTTGGGTTAGAACTTATAATCTAGCATTTAAGGGCATGTCGGTATAAATTGTTAAACATATTGGTGAATCACTGGGTGTTGTTAAAGTCATAGATTTGCTGAAAAACTCTCCTGGATGGGGTATTTTCTCAAGAATCCGTGTTGACGTCGTGTTTCGTGGGCCTGGGCAACTCCTCGTGGGCAGTGTACAGGCGATCACCTGCATAGTAAGAACAATGGGGGAGACCGCGAGATCCGTTGATCCTGCAATGCTTAAGTCAGTAATCGGTGATGGAGATGATGAATAGTAGTCAAGGTGAGAGTATAAGATAGTAGTGATTGATTCCTTACCTTGGTTGCCGTTGGCAGTCTTATTTATAACTACCGACCTGGTCGCCACTATAGTGGAGTGTTGCGTAACAGGAGATAACGTTTATTCTGTTGACTCGCTGAGCTACCCTCATGCCCGTTCCTTACCGAGCCAATATAGGCTCAGGGTCATTGCGTGTTGCTCGAGTCTTAGGCCGCATTGAATGCGGCATGCCCTCTGTTTTGGGTTGCATTGAATGCGGCATGCCTTTCTCTGGACTGTATTTAATGCGGCATGCCTTCCACTCTAGGCCGTACTGGACGTCGCATGCCTTTCTTTTCTAGGAAGCATTTTCCAAAATGGGAATAGCTCCTGATCAGTTGCGACTGGCACCAACCCCTCTCAAGGGCTTCACCGTGGACACGATCCAACCGGTTGGAGCCATTACCTTGTCTGTACTGGCTGGGACCGCCCCAAAGTCAGCATCCCTTATGGTAGATTTCCTAGTGGTGAAAGCCCCCTCCTTATATAACGTGATCCTCGGACGACCGTCCTTGAATCGAATAAAAGATGTAACCTCCACGTATCATCTGAAGGTGAAGTTCCCGACCCAATCAATGATAAGAGAGATGCGAGGCGAGCAGCAGACAGCAAGAGACTGCTACACTCAGGAGATGAAGTCTAAGGCAATAACCATACAAACCCTTGAGGAAGAGTGTAAGGAAGCAACCTCACCCCCACCTCCGGCCCTAACAGAGTTAGACAGGGAAGTAAGAGATGAAGAAGCCCTGAGGCAGGTAGAGCCTAACGAGTCGATAGTCTTAGTATCAGTGGAACCCGAAGA
The DNA here is from genome assembly GCA_003123785.1 of Pterocarya stenoptera. Taxonomy (NCBI): domain Eukaryota; kingdom Viridiplantae; phylum Streptophyta; class Magnoliopsida; order Fagales; family Juglandaceae; genus Pterocarya; species Pterocarya stenoptera. Next base: position 264,148 of record QEOT01004838.1, on the reverse strand, counting down.
ACCAAAATGGACCGTACGAATGGGGTCTAAAATGTCTAGCAAGCTAAGCTAGTCTGTGAAATAGCTACTAATCAAACACCAAGACGTATTCGCCTGGAACCATGAAGAGATGCCTGGTACCAATGGATCGGTAATAGAGCACCACCTCAACGTAAATCCTAAGGCAAAAAGAATCAAGCAAAAAAGCTGCAACATCAGTGAAGAGAAGTATGCGGCTATTGTCGAAGAAGTGGATCGCCTGTTGGCCGTGGGGTTCATTTGGGAAGTTCACTATCCTGAGTGGCTTTTCTAACGTAGTGTTGGTCAAAAAGTAAGTGGAAAATAAAGAATGTGCATAGACTTCACTGACCTAAACAAGGTCTGTCTTAAAGATAGTTTTTCCCTCCCAAGGATAGACTTGATAGTAAATTCAACAGCCGGGCACACCCTGCTTAGCTTTATGGACGCATACTCCAACTACAACCAGATCAGAATGAGCCCAGACGACGAGGAGAAAACAACATTCATCACAGACTGGGGCCTCTACTGCTACAAGGCAAGCCGTTCGGTCTCAAGAACGCAAGAGCAACATATCAACGTTTGGTCAACCAAATGTTTAAAAACCAGATCGAAAGAAACATGGAAGTTTACATAGACAACCTTCTGGTTAGGGGTGTAAATGGGTCAGTCCGGTCCAGTCCGGCCATGGACCGAAATTTTCGGTCCACCATTTTTCCCAGACCGGACCGGACCGAACACCCATTCGGTCCGGTCCGGTCTCGATAGTTATCAGTCCGGTCCGACCTTTTTTTATTTTTTTTGTTTAAATTAGTATATTAGCTTATAAGCCTATTAGGTATATATAGTTATAACTTATAGTGATATTAATACTATACTATTATACATATATTATGTTATAATCCTATAACTCTTATAATATATTAATATATACTAATACTATATATTATACTATTATAGTGTTATTGTTACTACTACATATAGACTTATAGTGTATGTATATATATATTATAATTATATAGTGATATTATAATGATATAGTGATTAGTAATATAGTATATAGTGATTTAGTAAAGCTATATAATATATTAGACTATATAATAGTATTAATATTATACTATTAGTATAGTTATACATTTGTATTAGTTATAAACTTATAGTCATTAGTCATTAGTCATAGTGATATTAATAATTTAATACTATATATAGTTATAGACTTATAGTCTTATAGACTTATAGTGATTTCTTTATAATTATAGACTATAATTATAGTAATTTAGTTTAGTTATCAATTTATAATTATAGAATTATATTGATGATGTTAATTGTTATTTTGTTACTAACTTAAAGAATGTGAATGTATTGTAATTTTATATTGTAAATGGGGATAGGTTAGATGAAAATTACATAATTTATATACAATTATTATATAAAATAATATATTTATAAAAAAAAAAAAAATTTTGGGCTCGGTCTGTCCGGTCCGAGAAATCCCCACCCTGGGACCAGATCGAAGACCGAAATACCCCTACTCATTGGACCGAAACCAACCATGGGGACTTTCGGTCCGGTCCGGTCTCGGTTCAGACCGACCGTTTTACAGCCCTACTTCTGGTTAAAAGCAAAAAAGCAAAACAACACCTGGACGATCTCCGCGAAGCTTTTGTAGTTCTTAGAAAATATAAAATGAAGCTTAACCCCCATAAGTGTGTTTTTGGAGTCGAATCGGAAAAGTTCTTGGGATTCATGATCTCTAAGCATGGAATCGAGGCCAATCTCGAAAAGGTCAAAGCCATTATGTATATGCCTCCGCCCTGGACCATCAACGAAGTCTAGAAACTCGCAGGGAGGATAGCTGCCCTGAGCCGCTTCATTGCAAAGACAACCGATCAATGCCATCCTTTCTTAAATATTCTGCTAAAAGCACAAGAATGGGATGAGGAGTGCGGAAGGGGCTTCAACGAGTTAAAAGAATATCTAACCCATCCGCCCCTGCTTAATCAAACCACGCTAGGAGAAGATTTAACTGCCTATCTAGCCGTGTTACCCAATGTAGTGTCCGCCGTGTTAACTTGAGTAGAAGGAGGAATACAACAGCTCGTTATTATATAAGCAGAGCCTTTTGAGGTGCAGAAGCCAGATACCCCCGAACGGAAATGCTAGCATTTGCATTAGTGATTATGGCCAGACGACTGAGACCTTATTTTCAAGCTCATCCAATAAAAGTGCAAACTGATATCCCCTTGAGAAGAATATTACACAAGCCTGATATGTCTGGCTGAATGACTAACTGGGCAATTTAGGTGAGCGAATTTGAAATTGAGTACCTACTACGCATTGCAATTAATGGGCAGGTATTGGCGGATTTCGTGGCCAAGTTCTCAAACTTTCCAGAAGAGATAGTTATTATGCCACAGGGCAGATCTTGGTAGATCTACATCGACGGCTCTTCCTGCTGAGCCGGGGGAGGAGTAGGAGTGCATATAATAACAAAGTCGGGAGAAAAGCTTGACTATGCTCTCAAGGTAGGATTCAAGGTCACCAACAACGAAGCCAAGTACGAAGCGCTTTTGTCAGGATTAACTATTGCTAGGTCGTTAAGGGCCACTGAAGTAGAAGTAAAGCTGATTCCCCGATAGTGGTAGGGCAAGTAACTGGACAATTTCTTACAAGAGGAGAAAATCTGAAAAGGTATCTCCAGCAGGTAGGAGAAGAAGGAGATCTCTTCCAATACTCCTCTATTCATCAGATCCCCAGAAGAGAAAACCAGGAAGCAGACCGACTAGCTAAAGCTGCTTCAAGTCAGGAAGAAGTCTCGCTCTTGGATCACGTGGTAATTTGAACTATTGACATAGCAGTAATAGGGATTCGAATGTCCACTATTAAGTTCATACAACCCCCAGAATGGGCAACTAACATTCTAAAATTTCTCCAAGAAAGAGCCCTTCCAGAAGATCAAAAGGAGGCCCGAAAGGTCAGGAACCGGGTGGCTCAATTCACTTTGGTAGGAGGAGTCCTGTACAAGAAAGGCTACGTCGAGCCTCTATTACAATGCATCTCTTCTGAACAGGCTCAGTACGTCCTGGGAGAAATACACGAAGGAGTTTGCGGGAATCACGCTAGTGGAAGAGCGCTAGCATTACGGACTACTCGGGCAGGATATTATTGGCCTAACTCTCATAAAGATGCAGACGAGTTTGCAAGAAAATGTCTCAAATGCCAAGAGTACGCCCCAATCCCCCATTGCCCCCCCCCCCCCGGGGGAAAAGCTAACATCTGTTACCTCCCCATGGCCTTTCGCACAATGGGGAGTAGACCTTATTAGCCCCCTGCCTACTGGCAAAGGAGGAGTACAATTTGTCGTGGTAGCAGTGGACTATTTTACAAAATGGGTGGAAGCGGAAGCACTAACAACAATTACAGCTCGAGCAATTACAAGTTTCCTGTGGAAATTCGTGATCTGTCGCTTCAGAATTCCCGAGAGCTTCGTGTTAGACAATGGAAGGCAGTTTGATTGCTCCCATTATCGAGAGTGGTGTGCAGAGCTTAGGATCAAAACCAAGTACTCCTCTCCGGGACATCCGCAAGCCAACGGACAAGTCGAGGCAACCAACAAAACGCTACTCAACATTTTAAAGAAAAAGTTGGGAAGCCAAAAGGGGGAATGGGCCGAAGAACTTCCAAGCACGTTGTGGGCGTACCAAACGTCAGTAAAGACCCAGACTGGAGAAACCCCTTTCTCCCTCGTCTATGGAACCGAAGCCATGATCCTAGCTGAAGTGGCAATACCCACATATCTCTGCCAACCTACAAGAGCCAATCCATGAAGTATAAAGCACAGAAACCGAGCCACGACTCAGACCTGCTAACAACTATTCTGAACGCAAGTCACCGGTGATTCCACGGGACATTTTCGAGCTTCATGCAATGGTGTAGAACCAAATGCGTTGGTAAGGGAGCAGGGCCTAAGGGCTCTGCCAACCTACAAGAGCCAATCCACGAAGTATAAAGCACAGGAACTGAGCCACGGCTCGAACCTGCTAACAGCTATTCTCAATGCAAGTCACCGGTGATTCCACGGGACATTGCTGAGCTTCGTGCAATGGTGCAGAACAAAATGCATTGGCGATGGAGCGAGGTCCAAGGGCTCTGCCAACCTAAAAGAGCCAATCCATGAAGTATAAAGCACAGGAACTGAGCCACGGCTCGAACCTGCTAACAGCTATTCTCAATGCAAGTCACCGGTGATTCCACGGGACATTGCTGAGCTTCGTGCAATGGTGCAGAACAAAATGCGTTGGCGATGGAGCAAGGTCCAAGGGCTTTGCCAACCTACAAGAGCCAATCCACGAAGTATAAAGCACAGGAACCGATCCACAGCTCTAACCTGCTAACAGCTATTCTGAATGCAAGTCACCGTGATTCCACGGGACATTGCCGAGCTTCGTGCAATGGTACAGAACTGAATGCATTGGTGAGGGAGCAGGGCGCAAGGGCTCTACCAACCTACAAGGGCCAATCCACGAAGTAGAAAGCATAGGAACCGAGCCATGGCTCGGACCTACTAACAGCAATTCTCAACGCAAGTCACCGGTGATTCCACTGGACATTGCCAAGCTTCGTGCAATAGTGCATAACCGAATGTGTTGGTGAAGGAGCAGGGCCTAAGGGCTTTACCAACCTACAAGGGCCAATCCACGAAGTATAAAGCATAAGAACCGAGCCACTGCTTGGACCTACTAACAGTTATTCTCAAAGCAAGTCACCAGTGATTTGCTCCAGCTAAGCTCAGAACCAGCAAGCAGCAAGTTCTGACCCAATTACTTCGGAGGTGAACCCCCGTAAGCAAAGGGGCAAGGACAAGAGAGGCACCATAAGCAAAAGGGCAATAACAAGAAGTGGGAATGCCATATTCCCCCAATGCTCAAACTGCCATAACCAGTGACGGCCTGAACACCAGAGGAAAAGACACCTCCCCTCGAAAGCCTCAGAAGAAGAAAAGGAAGCCACAGGAGTTGTCCAAGTAGGGAGGAACAAAAGAAGAAAGCATACTCGAGTGAGTTCTTCAGATACAAGAAAGCCTCATTTATAGGCACGGATGATGCAAGGGATCCCTGGGAACCACAACTCCCAAGGCCACCCCAACCGACCACATTACCTTGAGACTTCCCTAGTCGACCACGTGTCTCGCATCGTCCCTTGGAACTTGGAAGGAACAAAAACGTCAACAGACGCGAAGTAAATGACGAAGTTTAATACAAAATTAATGAACATTGGTAACGGAGGCGTCTAACAGGGTATTAATGGCGGAGTTAATGTCAGGCTACTTTAAAAACATTAATAAAGTAGCCTTGGGACCAACGTTAAGTCAGAAGAAGGTGGAGGGGTTCACGTGAGATACCAGCTGGGAACTACAGGAGAGTTCCGCACGGTCATTTTGCCTACAAGAATACTCGCCCAGAACCTAGGCAAGAGAAGTCCCGTGTGGACATTTTACTTACAAAAATGACTGCTCGGAACCCATACAGGAGAGTCCCCCGCGGTCATTTTGCCTATAAGAATACTGGCTTGGAACCCATACAGGAGAGTCCCGCATGGTCATTTTGCCTACAAGAATACTGGCTTGGAACCCATACAGGAGAGTCCCGCATGGTCATTTTGCCTACAAGAATACTGGCTTGGAACCCATATAGGAGAGTCCTGCACGGTCATTTTGCCTACAAGAATACTCGCCCGGAACCCAGGCAAGAGAAGTCCCGCGTGGACATTTTACTTACAAAAATGACTACTCAGAACCCATATAGGAAAGTCCCGCACGATCATTTTGCCTACAAGAATACTTGCCCGGAACCCAAGCAAGAGAAGTCTCGCGCGGACATTTTACTTACAAAAATGATAGAAGCCCCGCGCGGACATTTTACTTACAAAAATGACTACTTGGAACCCATACAGGAGAGTCCCGCACGGTCATTTTGCCTACAAGAATACCCGCCAGGAACCCAAGCAAGAGATGTCCCGCGTGGACATTTTACTTACAAAAATGACTGCTCGGAAACCATACAGGAGAGTCCCGCACGGTCGTTTTGCCTACAAGAATACCCGCCCAGAACCCAGGCAAGAGAAGTCCCACTCAAAAATTCTACTTACAAAAATGACTGCTCGGAACCCATACAAGAGAGTTCGGCATGGTCATTTTGCCTACAAAAATGACTGCTCGGAACCCATACAGGAGAGTCCCGTGCGGTCATTCTACTTACAAGAATACCCGCTTGGAATGCAGACGAGAGAAGTCCCGCACTGACCTTCTACTTACTTCAGAATGGAAGAGTTTTAGCACAATAATATTGCATGCAAAGGTGTTTGCTTGCTGTCCATACGAATGGAAAGGAGCCACATAAAAATAAAAATAAAATAGAAAAAAAAAAAGAAGAAGAAGAAAAAGGGGGGAGCTAACTTGACTCCCATCAACGAATGGCTCGAAACATGCAGATCGATCAGGGAGAACCAACGAGCGCAGTGGTCAATAAAAAAAAAGTGAAGAGAAGACATCCAAATTGTCAAAGGTATATTCATACGTATAAAAATTGTCAGTTTCTACATTGAAGACCCACACGGGTTCAAAGGTACAAATAAAAAAAAAAAACTAATTAAGGAGCGGCACCATGGGAAGATAAAGGCAGGTTGTCTACACCCCACGTCAATATTTCCTCGTAAGCAAACTCGTTCAGCTGAAGACTTCGGAGATCCAGGGTATGAAGATCGGCCCTAGGGTTCTCAAGTATCACCTCCCTGAGATGCTTGAGACCTTCCTTATACCCATACATCCAAGATTGGTCACGAAGGGCGGGAACTCTTTCGAGTTAAGACTCAGTAAGGTTCCCGTGGAGCCGAGCAGCTTCTAGAGAAGACTGCAAGCGAGAAATAGCCTTCCGAGCCACAGTCCTCGCCCTTTCTCCTTCCTTGGTTATGCCTACATATTTTTTGAATAGGAGATGTTGAGCCTTGACAACATGCTTCTTTTCCTCGGTCAACTTCTCAAAAGTTGCATTACTCTGCCTCAACTCCTCCTGGGCGGACTTTACCTCACACTCTAGCCCTTGAACCTCAGCTTGAGTGCTTCCTCTCTCAGAAAAAAGAAGATCGGATTCGGCTTGGAGATCCTCAAGCTCTTTCTGCGCAGACTCTAAATTTTCGGTCAGAAAGGATATCTTCCCGTTAGCCACTTCGATCTCCATATCTTTCAGCTGGATCCCCTTATCTTTAAGCTCGAGCTCTAGTGCCATTACCTTCATCCTGCACGCCAACGCCTCAGTCTCCTTCAACTGGGCGGAGTTTCTCACGGCAAAGCACGTTGTCCCCCTTCAGGGATGCATTCTCCGCCTCAACGGCTTGAAGGTCAGCCACTAGCTTTTCCCCGTGCAAGTTCAAAAGTTTGTTCAGTGCGCTCTGACCTCTTAAATCTTCTTCAAGAGCCTCCCGTTCTTGAGTGACCATCTCAGCCAGTCGATCGACAGCCTGGAAGATCAGCAGAGAACAAAGCTTATCGGCAGGATGCGACCAAAATGATAGTAAAATGAAAAGAAAAGAATATGCTTACATTGGCAAATAAGGGCCTGGATTTCAGGGCCTGTGCTTCAAAGGACTCCGACCTAGCCTTCTTGTAACATGGGCCCCTTTCTAGCTCAAAAGAGGGGGGGTTCCACGCATACCAGAGCAAGCATGGCATTGGTATGGGGAGGAGGCAAGTCGGAATCCTCCCCGTGTTCTAAAAGAACTTCAGCTTGAAGGCCCTGTAGGAGGACAAATTGAGAACTTAGCTGTTCCTCAGCAAAGGCCAAACTCTTGCCATAAGCAGCCTCCGAACGGGGTGAACCGCTCTCAGATGAGGCACCATCCTCTACCTCTTCTATAATAACATCCTCGTAAAGCCGAGGCGAAGACTCGGCTTGAGGAACAACGTTCTCCTGGAACACAGCTTAGCATGAAGTATAGCAATAGCAAAAGAAAAAAAAAAGTTGGTGCAAGAAAAGAAAAGAAACGGATACCTGAAAAGACTGAAGTTCAAGAATAACTTCGAGGATCGCTGGGGGAACCACCTCTATAGTCAGTTCTACCACCAGTGAGGAGGCTGGGACCTCAGGGGGCACTAGTTTCGAAGTCTCCTCTGAACAAAGCTCCCCAAACTCAGGCTGTTCTACAGCCTTCTCGTAGTGTGGTACCACAAGTTCAGGAGGTGTTGGACCTCCCTCTTCAATAGAATGGGGAAGAGTCGCACTAGGTAGCTCCGAAGGCAAAATGGGGGAGTCAGCCACATGCTCCCCCAAGGAAGCCTCGTGCAAGCATTTCCTCGAAAGGGGTCAGCGGTTGATGAGGAGGAACCCCCTCTTGGGTAAGAACCTCCTCAAATGAGGGAAAAACTCTCATCACCAGGCCAGAACCTCGGGATGCCGGCGGTCAAATGCCGAAGCAAACAAAAAGTCAATGGCCACTTTAGCCTCCTCTTCCCCAGTGAGACCTGAAAGAAGGCAAAACCTAGTCATCTTCTGTTAAACAAAGGTAGCAAAGAGAATGAATTCTGAAATCTCAAAGAATACCTCTTGGTGGAGCAGCTCGGGAAAGGCCAAGAGCGACTCGGTTGGAGCCAAGGTCAGAAGTAGCTCGGTGAGAGCTGCTCTCCATAGGCATCCGGGGAGGACTACTAGCTTTAGCAGTTCCCTCAATATTGCTTTCCTTCGCAACTCGTTTGGTCTTGCTCTTTTTAGCTAGAGGGTGAGGACAGTCATCTGAGCCTACCTGCTGGGAACCCCTTTTTCCTTCGCGAGGGATGCTCTGTTTAGTTGGACGCGCGGGGACGACTAGGACCCTCTTAATGGGCGCAAGTTGTTGCACGGCAGGAGCCCCTTCTTCCTTTCGGGGCTGCTCCGCTCGGCTTGGACCTACCCAATCCGACCTACCCCACTCTGGAGGATGGGGTGGGTCCATCAAGAAGTCCCAACCAATCAAGTGATTGCGATGAGGAGCAACAATGTAGAGCCGGATATAATCATCATTCAATAACGAATCAGTCTCTACTAAGGAAAGATGAGCCGCTGACCAGGACATCACAGTAGAAACCCTAAATTCCTCTCTCTTCGATAACTTGATAAAGAGAAATTTGGAGTTTGGAACCTTACCCCAAACGGACCGAATGGGAAACTCGTTACATTCAGCTTCTTTTGCAGGACGTTCCCACCCCGCGCCCTTAATATGGAAGAATCACCAATGCCATTTCTTCGATGACGAATATTTCCTCTCTAGAAAAGCAAAACACTTATTTGCAGAAGAGGATTGGAAGCTATAGATATTGCTAGCAATACAGTTGATCCGATACACTGATAGGAACTCCCGAGCAGTTGAGTCAGGATAATCCTCTAAACAGGTCAGAGCAATCCGAAGGCCATGCAACTGGCCATGACCAAATGCCAAGCGTTAGGGGCAAGTTGTGCCAGAGCAAGCTGCAAGAAATCCAGAATATCACGAACCAGACGACAGATCGACAGACGCAACCCAATGTAGAACATGTGAGGGTAAAGCGCCACCGTTGTAGACAGGCCATCCTTGTCCACCATTCTAGCACGAGGGTAGGGGACTTCGATATTAGTTTCATCCGGAAGGGGGAAATCCCTGCAGAACACACAGAGGTTGGTCTTGGTCATGATTGACCTCCACCCCTTCCTGGTGAAATACTTGTATCAAGGATCGTTCTCACCTTTCAAAGTCATGGAAACTGTAAGTAAAGCTTGGACTGGCTTGGGACTTCAAAGAAGACGAGTAGGAAGTCAAAATGAAAATGACGAAGAAGAGGGAAAAAAGGAGGAGTGAGGAAGAAGAAGAAATAAATAGCGACCGTATGATGAAACAGTAAGATATTCGAAATAGCAGTGTGAAATTCGAAGGGGCACCTTGGCAGCGAAGATACAGAATGATGTTTCACCTGCCATGCGCGTGCATGGAACTGACCAAATTAGGGCAAACATTCGCGCGCCAAGGGGGAGCTTTAATTAATGAAGACAGCGCTAAATGATTACCCAAGTCCATTAAAAATGCCAGGGGCGTTTCACACTAACAGGGAATAGCCACGTACTCGTTCGACTTCTTGCCTACTCAGACCATTGACCATTCAAAAAAAAAAAAAAAAGAAGATATTTTCACAATTTCCAGCCCACAAGTGTGCTAAAAATTCACGGGTTACTGTGAAGGGGGAAAATTTTCTTCCATATTAGGTTAAAAGCAAGGCCTAGGTCCAAACCCAGATATAAAGGTTAGGTTGGACCAGGGCGGAGACATGGGCCGGATTGGGGTCCAAGGCCCAAATACCCCCTATAGGTTAGAACAAACAAAACAACACCTGGGTCGAGGCCCAGGTGATAATGTCCAGAACGAACCCTATTCACAAACAAGTACTAGGGCAAATGACATAGACGAAGCTTGGGAAGGAAGGAACACTGCAGTCTGTGCCGTATGAAGAGACTTGCGATGCCTACACCCCATAGTGATGGGAAGACATGCCGCGTCCAGTACAGCCCGAAGTGGAAGGCATGCCACATTAAATACAGTCTAGAGAAAAGCATGTCGCATTGAATGCGGCCCAGAACAGAGGTCGTGCCGCATTCAATGTGACCCAAGACCCGAGCAACACGCAGTGACCCTGAGCTTATATTGGCTCAATAAGGAACGGGCATGAGGGTAGCTCGATGGGTCAACAGAATAAACGTTATCTCCTGCTACGCAACACTCCACTACGGTGGTGACCAGGTCGGTAGCTATAAATAAGACTGCCAACAGCAACCAAGGTAAGGAATCAATCACTACTATCTTATACTATCACCTTGACTACTATTCATCATCTCCATCACCGATCACTGACTTAAGCATCGGAGGATCAACAGACCTCACGGTCCCCCCATTGTTCTTACTGTGCAAGTGATTGCCCATACGCTGCTCGAGAGGAGTTGCTCAGGCTTGCGAAACACGACGTCAACAATCCATATTTTTTTGGATGTTAGTAAATTGTTGCCAAGGGTGAAATGTGTTGTCTTAAGTGATGGAATTGACACATGGGTTCGTTTCAAATACGAAAAATTTCCTAATTTTTGTTACTGTTGTTGAAAATTAGGCCATGGAGATCGAGACTGTATCTTATGGGTGGAGAAGCAAATTGTTTATGAGAGGGAGGGGTTTCCGCATGGCGATTGGCTAAGGGCATCGGGTAGTAGTTCCTCCATTTGCAAGAGTACAGTGGTTGTGGATAAGTTTCATGGTGGGCACGAATGTTGCTGAAAGAAGGATTAGCAAGGGGTAGCTATGGCTTCTTAGGCTAAGGTTCCTGTGGATGAGTTGTTGGTGGTGGAGAATGCTGACGACAACATTTTAACAGGGGATTTGTAGTGAGTCTGGAAAAAATATTGTGATGAGTTGCCCGATTGACTTGTATGCTGGAGGCCCAATTGGGCTTGGGCCGATTTCTAAAGGCCAATATGTAGAATTTGCTAAAGGCTGATAGAACTCTGTTGAGGGTAAGAAGGCACCCCCGTCAACTAGGCTCCAAGTGAAAATCTCCCTTCTTTGAGATGACAATGAAGAGGACAAGTACGTAGCCCGGATCATGGTGATTCAAGTAAGTTTTCTTATACACCCCTTAAGCGTCTTTATGAGAATTATGGTTCTTCAAGTCTCTGTACATCTAGGGAACTGAAAAGGACAAAATCTGTTGATGATGAATTTTTATTTGAAGTGGAAGTGGTATCGACGGAGGTTGAGATTCAGCCCCGCCAACAGCCATGAGGGTCCTCAGTTGGAACTCCCGTGGGCTTAGAAACCTATGGGGAGTTTGAGTCCTTAGGGACTTAATTTGTAGGGAAGCTCCTAATTTAGTTTTTGTTATGGAAACTAAATTATTAGCATATAAATTGGAGCAATTGAAATATGGGCTTGGATTTTATGGTTGTTTGTCAATGAATTGTGAAGGCTGTAGTGGGGGATTGAGATTGTTTAAGAGCTGTGATATTGATCTAGAACTTGTGTCATATTCCAAGCATCATTTTGATGCTTGGGTGGCTGATGTGGTTTCTGGCGTCAAATGGAGAATCATTGCAGATTATGGGCATTCTGAAGTAGCTAGAAGGTGTGAAGTGTGGAATCTCTTGAAGAGAATTTCTGCATGTATTAGTGTCCTTGATTATACTTTGAGGATTTTAACGAGATTCTAATGCATTCAAATAAAAGGGGTGGTTCTAATCGTCCTGAATGGCAGTTGCAAGCTTTTAGAAAAAATTTTGTGCTTTTCAGAGTTTGGAAACTGATGAGTCTTTGTTCACATGGTCTAATATGAGGGATGAGAGATGTCATATTCAGGAAAGACTAGACAAATTTTTTGCAAATATAGAATGGTCGTGTATATATCCGAGGTTCTAAGATAAGAAATGTCACCACTTCATTCTGATATCATAATTGTTTGATTCTCAATACTATTGGTGCATTTGAATCTCAGCATAAAGGTAATAAATCCTTTCAGTTTGAGGCTATGTGGATAGGGGTAGCTGGGATTGAGGAAATACTATCATCTTCTTGGTCTTCATTGGAATATTCTGATTCGGTGGAAGGTATGAGAAATGTTGTTTCAGTGTGTAGCTCTCAATTAAAGCAATGGCATGGTAGAGAGTTTGGGAATATTCAGTCTCAATTGAGATCTAAACAATAACAACTGAATCAGCTAGTAGGGGCGATCCATTATTGGTTTCAAAGTTTGATTTGGACCCACTTAGACATGATATAAATCTTCTATTGGAATGAGAGGAGTTGATGTGGAAACAACTATCAAAGGTTTTATGGCTTATTTGGGTGATCGGAATTCAAAGTCTTTCCATCGGAAAGCTTCCCAAAGGTAGTCAAGGAATTTTATTACTCAGCTTCAAGACGATTCAGGTTGTGGGAAAGATGGCAGGGACATGGCTTCTCTTGTTCTACCTTATTTTCAGGGTCTCGTTACTACAACTCACCCTATGAGTATGGATCTTGTTTTGGAATCTGCCACTCCAAAGGTTACAGAGGATATGAATGTTGATCTTATGAAGCCTTATACAATGGATGAAGAATGGTATGCTTTATTTCAAATGCACCCTTTGAAGGCACTGGGGCCTAATGGTTTTTGTCTACTTTTTTTTTTTTTGTTTTTTGTTTTCAGAAATATTGGCATATTGTGCATACTTTGGTTGCTAAAACAATTTTAGATTCAATAAACAATGGGGTGATACCTAATGTTCTAAATGAAACTTTTATTGTGCTTGTTCCAAGAAAAAGAGGCCTGAAAAAGTTACGGAGTCTAGACCTGTTAGCTTGTTCAATGTGGTTTATAAGATTATGGCTAAAGTCATTGTTAATAGGCTAAAATCTATCTTACCTTATGTGGTGTCAGATCATCAAAGTGTTTTTGTACCAGGCCGCCTAATAATTGATAATGTCCTTGTAGCTTTTGAAACTGTGCATTGTATTAGAAATAAGAGAAGAGGGAGAAAGGGTATGATGTCTTTAAAGCTGGACATGAGTAAAGCCTGCAACAGGGTGGAGTGAGGATTTCTTGAAAAAATTATGTTGAAACTAGGTTTTGATCAGAAGTGGGTGAATCTTGTTTTATCATGTATAAACTTAGTCTCTTATAAGGTACTTATAAATGGGGTGCCTACTTCTTCATTGGAGGTTTCACGGGGATTGAGACAAAGAGACCCATTATCACCTTATTTGTTTGTGTTGTGTGTTGAGGGTTTATCTTCTCTTCTTTAGGCTACTTGGAAACGAAAATTGATTAAGGGTGTGAAAGTGTGTTGTAAAGCCCTGTTGTTACACATTTATATTTTGCAGATGATAATATATTATTTTGTCAAGCTACACGGTCACAAAATGAATATTTAATGCAGCTGTTAGAAATGTATGGACTGGCTTCGGGTCAGCAAATAAATATGGACAAATCTGAACTTTTAATTAGCCCAAACACGAGACAGGAAGAGGTCGACGCTATTATGCCTATTTGGTATGTTCATTCTCTTTAGCATCCTGATAAGTACTTGGGGCTTCCTTCTTTGGTTGGTCAATCTAAATGTAATACTTTTAAGGAGTTAAAAGATAGGGTTTGGTAGAAGCTACAAGGTTAGAAGGAAAAATTACAATCCCATACTGGTAGGGAAGTGCTAATCAAAGCAGTAGTGCAAGCCTTGCTAACTTACACAATGAGTTGTTTTATGCTACCTAAATCTTTGTGCAAGGAGTTAGAAAGTTTATTTGCAAAATTTTGGTGGGGCCAACAAGGAACTAAAAGGAAGATGTATTAGGTTAGCTAGTCCAACTTTTGCTCTTCAAAAATGAGAGGGGGTATGGGCTTTAAGAATTTGGAGTTTCTTAATTTAGCCTTGCTTGCAAAACAAGGATGAATGATAATTTAGAATCCCAATTCATTGTTGGCCTGGGTTTATAAAGCGAGATATTTTCCTTCTACTGATTGTTTTCATTCAAAATTGGGTAAAGAACCATCTTATATTTGGAGAAGCATTTGTGCTAGTAAACCATTGTTGGGGAATGGATGTATATGGTGGATTTGGAATGGTGAAAAGGTTCGGATTTTTCAAGATAAATGGGTTCCACTCTTTTGGTTACCTCCTTCATTTTCATTTATCGAGAAAATTCAAGAAGATTCAACTGTGAAACTACTTTTGAATCATAATACTGGTTCTTGGAATATGAATTTGATACAATTTGTTTTTCCTTCCTTTGTGACTGCTGAGATTTTACGACTCCCTTTACCATCAAGGGAGTGTGAAGATAAATTAGTATGGCAAGGTACAAAGAATGGGCAGTACTCAGTTAAGTCCATGTATCATTTAGCTATGACATTATTTGATTCGAAGGGGGGAGTTGAAAGTTCTCATTCTTCAGATCTTTCAATTTTTTGGCGTCACTTTTGGCATTTGAATCTTCCAAACAAATTGAAGAATTTTGGGTGGCGTGCTAACAAGAATAGCCTCCCTTTAAGAATGAGTTTGTTGAAACATGGTGTTATCTCAAACGGGAATTGTCCACTTTGTCAGTTGGCAGTGGAAGATGAGAAACATGTTTTCTGGGGCTGTCTCCAGAGATTACAAAGGTGTTGGTTGTACGCTGCCCTTCAACTTTGCCATTGTTGCAAGTTGGTAATTATTGCATTAACATGGTCTGGTCAGGGCTTGCTCAATAGATTTTGAGGCCTAAGGCGATAAGTAAAAATTAGGCCTTTTTCTTATATCAAATTAACTAAGTTATATCTAAATATATTTTTATTTAAAAATTATTTTTCTTACTTTTTGAGATGCAAAATTACTAATTAAAAATATGGCTAATTATTTAAAAATATATTTCTAATATCTCATTCTCAATTGATAATATGCTAGTCCATTTAATTCATGTGACATTATTAATCTTAGATAAGATTTTATCAATTTTAATTTTGAAAAACTTCTTTTTGCAGAAGCAACAGTAACAGATATTGTCAATAAAATTATGTAAGCGATACATGTATTTGGAAAAGAATTAAGTCTTTTTATATAATTTAATATATCAATAGAAGTACTTTCTACTACTGGTAAAATTTCTTTTAAAACTTTTAGTTCAGAAAATAAATCTAAACCATCAATATCATATTTCAAAAAGCTTTCAAGACTAAGACAATTTTTTTGCAAACTACCATCATCAAGTGATTTCAATTTCTTGATATTAAATAGAAAACCAAAAATATTTTCATATATTTGAAATTGTTCAAACCTATATTGAATTGAAGAAATTGCTTGATCTACTATAAATAAGAAATAATTAATTCTAAAAGATTCTTCAGCAGATTGTGTTGTCTCTTCATTGGCATTTTCATCAAACTGTTTTTTTCTATGAATTATTCGTTTTGCTCTAAATACAGGTTATAGTTCCATACTAATTGCAATCTCTTTCGATGAAATTATAGCAGATTTAATTCCATTTTCTCTATAATCTTAAAAAAAAAGAAATTAGACCTTTTAACTGATCAATGGCAACATCTATATGCATATCTTTGGATTGCAGACTTTTACTTATAGTATTGACCACAAATAATATATCATACCATATGGTCATGCCTAATATGAATTCAAAGTTCTCAATTTCATATGTTACTAAACAATTAGCTTCACTTTTTGTTTTAGGATCTTCAGTTATTTTTGCTAGTTGCAATAAAACTTCTCTTATTTGTGGAGTTTGGAATTTTATTGCTTTGATACTTTCAATTCGACTTTTCCAACGTGTTTGTGAGAGTGGCTTAAAAGTTAGAATTGACACATTATCTTATAAAATTTTTCATCGCTTTGTTGATGAAGAAAACAAAGAATAAATACGTTGGACTATTCCAAAAAATGATATAACTTTAGGACAATAATTAATCATGTCACATATAACAAGATTAAGATTATAACAACCACATGGCGTATAAAATGCTTTGGAGTTTATATCAAACAATCTTCTTTGTACCCCTTGTTCTTTTCCTTTCATATTAGACCCATTATCATAACCTTATCCTCGAACATTATTAATATCAAGTTCAAGACTTTTTATTGCATCTAATAATTCATTGATAATACATTTTCCACTCGTATCATCTACTTTAATAAATTCTAAAAAATGTTCATCTATTTTTATTGAGCTTGTTGAAATATTAACACATCTTAGTATGAGAGATATTTGTTCTTGATGACTTGCATATAGGGTACAATCAAGTATAATCGAAAAATATTTTACTTCCTTTATTTTTTTAATAATATGATTTTTAATTTCAGTTGCTAGTAAGTGTATTAATTCATTTTGTATATTATGCCCAAAATAATGATTATGAATTTCACCATCTTGAATACGTCAAATGTGTTCTTGCATTACTTGATCAAACTTGGAAATTCTTTCAATTTGACTAAAAAAATTTTCATTATTTTCTTGGTAGATCTTTTCATTTTGTCCTCAAAATGGTAAATTATTTTTACCAATGATTTTTACTACAACAACAATTCTCAATAACACTTTTTTTCAATGATCTTTTTCTTTGTTAATTTGTTCTTGGACTTTTTTATCAATTGTTTTATTTCTTAACAATCTCATTTCTAAATCAAGCCAAGCAGTAATGTTAATAATATGCTCATTGGTTGTTTCATGGCTTTTAAGCTTAGCACTAAGATTTTTTTCAGTCATCGGTTCCTTCATTAGCTAGTTGGCTTAAACTAAATTTTGAATTAAACAACTTGCAACAAAAGCAGAATACTTTATTCAAGTCTTTTGAATACATTAGCCATTTTCTATCATGTTTCTCTCCATTTGATAAGTTTCGTATATAATATGTAGTGAAAAAATGTCTAGAGTTCTCATCCTTAGGAAAATTTATATCGCTATATCTAATTGGACCATTTTCTACTAATAACTCTCTTAATTTTGTATCAACATATTTCTATTGAGCTGGGTCATAAATATTTGAAGGAATAGAATCAGATATGTTTTCAGTATTTTTATTCTCTTCTGTACTTTTTCCAAATTCTACAGCAATAATTGTAGTAGTACATACTTGAGCACCATCCTCATATCCCTTTTGTTGGGTTTGTTGTATTGTTTCATTATCTTCATATCCTTTTTGTTGTATTTTTTGATTTATTTTGTTATCTTGTGGTCCTATTTGGTATGTTTTTTGATCATCTACAAATGTTTCACCTAAATTTTTTATTATATTTTGTTTATCGATAGTAACAAATTTATTTAAAGATCTTTTTTGGGATTCAATCAAATTTTCTATTCTTCTATATTTTTTAAGTTTCTCATATACAAATGCATATTTTCTATTAGACATATTTTCTAGTAGAAAAGAACAATATCTACTATATAAAATCTTACTATGGTTATGAATATTCTAGAATAAAATAAATATTAATGTAAAACTATAGAACCTGATTTAGCAAACGAGATCTACTTTTATATAATAAATGACATTCACTTTTACATAAAATTGTTAATTTGCCCAATAAAATAAAATATCTTAATATTAATATCCAAAATCAAGAAATAAATTATAAACTAGAAGAATTAAAAGAGAAAGAATAAAAGTTTAAAAAACAGTTCAACAAGTGGCATAGCCCATGGGCCATGTGAATTGTGAAAGTATTAATTAAGTCTTGAAGAAGAAAGAAAAAAAAAAATAACCAAGGGACATAAATGTTCTGGAAAAGTCTGCCAAGCAGTAACGTTCACGTGGCTCTTTTATTGCCACAAACCTTCACAGTTCACCGTATATATATAAAACAAAAACTTCACTTTATATACAAATGGTAGCTCAAGCCTCAAATTAATCAACGATTCAGCTTTACTTACCTTCCAAAACACAAGCTACACAACAAAACTGCTCAACGTTTGATGGTGTGATTGAAGACAATGGAGAGGCTGCCAATGCATATGAGCAAGATGGATGCAAGAGAGAGATTAGAGAATGGAGAGTGGAGTACAAAATCTATGAAATAAGATTTGTTGATTTCAGGTATAAAAGCAGAATTTTTGAGATATTTCGTTAGATTTTTTTGGAACTATTAATATTTTTTTGGAACTATGAAATAAGAATTTTTTTTTAGTATTTTCTGAGGCCTTATTCCACTGTGGGACCTTAGGTAACCGTCTAACTCGCTTTATGGGAGAGCTGGTGCTCGGTGTGGCATATGATGAGAGTTGATTCAAATTTGCTTACTAACTTTATTTTCTATTTTGTGGGCTGCATGTAAGTATAGAAATTTAAAACTATTTCAGAATTGTGATTGTGTGTTAATAGACATTGTGGATAACTGTTTGGCATATGTTGAGGGGCATATTACCATTAAAACACGAGCTGATTGTGAGTAAAGAAAATGTTCTCTCTTGGAAACCTTCTCACCCAGGTACAGTAATGCTTAATTTTCGTGGGCATTGTTTCATTCTGAATCTTTTGGGGGGTGTGGGAGTTATTGTAAGGGATGAAAAGATGTCCTGTTATTTGCTATGTGTAAGAGGGAAGTGGGGTTGTATGATATTGAGGCGTTGGTTGCTTTGAGGGTTGATTTGATTACACAAAATCAAACTATCTCATTTTATTTTATCTAATATATTCATTTTAATTTTTTTAAACTCCCACACAAAATATAATAAATAATTTATTTATTTTTTTTAATTTTAAAATAAAAATAATATTAAAAAAATATTTTATAAAAATATTTTATTTAATTTTTAACAAAAAAATCTCATTTCATTTCATAGCTTAACCAAATGAGAGCTTAGGATTTTTTGGCTTGCTATTGGAAGGAGAGACTCTTCGATTGTGATTGAAGCTATTAACTCTAAAGAACCGAATTTTTCAAAACAAGGGAATGTGATTTATGTGAGATAAAAATGCTACTTTCTTACTTTTTGACAAAAAAAATGAAACAACTCACTTACAAGAAATGCTCGGTTGGTAGATTATACGAATGGTGGAATAAATGCCCAGATTTTTATTCAGAATGCTAATTTATAATTGCTGAATGTAAATGTTTGCTACTGCTTCTGTTGTTATGAACCCGACACGTGTGTCCTCTTCGTTCGCCAATCTCACCCCCTCCACAAGCCACTGCTGCTCAGCGAGTCGCCTCCCAGAATCCTGGGCCTGAGCCTCACAAGTCACAACTCCACGAGTCGTTCCGTACGATCTATAGGGTTTTACCGGCCGACCACCACCATGTTCCGAGCCGCGTCATCGCGAGTCAGGGCTCCCAAGGTTAGTTCCAGCTTCGACTCTCGCTCTCAAGAAAGAACCCTAATTCCAACCATTGGATATGATCTCGCATTCATTTGTGATTCATGACCAAGAATATCTTCTTGATTAGGTGTTCGATGTGGTCCTAGTTGTTCAACTGTTTGGTTCCCGCGGAAATGTTGGAAAAGAAAAAATTATTCACCAACTACAGTTTCGTGGCCTATTAAATGACCACAACACGATTTTTTTTTTTTTTTTTTTGTGAGGCTTAGTTCGGATGTGTATAATTCACATAAAGTTATTTAAAAAAGAAGAGAATATAAATGAGTGAAAAAAAAAAAAGAAGGATAATGTGTAGAACAAGTGAACGATGAAATTCGAATTGGGGCCTGACGGTTCATTTCAATTAATCAATTGCAACCTAAAAGCTTTGATGTATCGGTCTCCTTTTGCATGCACTATATATGCCGCAGATTGATCTATTAATTATGGATTTTTTTGAATCACTATTAATTTGGGTTTTCGTTTTTTATATTCGTTTGTTCAAACTTGGCAATAAAGTTCGGTTTATGAAATTATGTAACCGTGTCAAAGGTAATAAGTTAATTTTTTCATGGCATTTGCACGTTGACACTTTAGCTGATAGAGCCAATAATTTGTTATATGCTTATTGCGCTCTGCTACTAAACCTTGAGTAGGGTCGAACGTGCAATTGGGCATTGGGCAGATTTGCAAGTTCGAGTGCCGTTGCCACAAAGCCATCCTCCTCTTCGGGGGGTCTCCTAGGCTGGCTGACTGGAGGAGGATCCAGGTCTTTACCACCTCTGGACTTCCCACTTGCAGGTGTCATTCTCCCACCTTCATTGCCTGATTACGTCGAACCAAGTAAAACCAAGATTACTACTCTCCCAAATGGTGTCAAGATAGCCTCTGAAGCATCGGCTGTAAGTATGTTTCGGATTTTTTCTTTTGTATTGGTTCTCATAAAATGGATTGAAAATCAAATAGTTCATCCAATTGCCTTTGCTTCCTATGGTTGACCAGAATCCTGCAGCCTCAATAGGTTTATATGTTGATTGTGGTCCAATCTATGAGACAGCAGTATCAATCGGAGCCACTGATCTGCTGCAGCGTATGGCCTTTAAGAGAACAAGAAATAGGAGCCACTTGCGAGTTGTGCGTGAAGTGGAGGCAATTGGTGGCAATGTGGAAGCCTCATCTTCTAGGGATCAGATGAGTTACACCTATAATGCTTTGAAGACATATGTTCCTGAAATGGTAGAGCTGCTTATTGACAGTGTGAGGAATCCAGTTTTCCTGGATTGGGAAGTCAATGAGGAGGTAGTTCTTTTTAATCATCGGACTCTCTGCTTGAAATTTATGCACTCGTTCAAATAAATTAGGATTACTAAAATTACTATCTACATTCTGCAGCTTCATAATCTGAAGGCCGAGATTAGTGGAACTTTTAAGAACCCTCACAATTTTCTTTTGGATGCAATTCATTCCGCTGGTTACTCTGGTGCTCTGGCTAATCCACTTTCAGCTCCAGAATCTGCAATAAACAGATTAAATGGTACACTTCTAGAGGAATTTGTTGCTGTAAGTCTATGATAAGTTTGTGCATCGATATTAAAATAGTACATCTTTTGTCTTTTTAGCATTAGTTGGGATTGTTTATATTAAAATCAGCCTTTCTTTGACAATGTCAGGAAAATTACACTGCTCCTCGGATGGTACTTGTAGCTTCTGGTGTTGAACACGATGAACTGATATCTGTCACTGAACCACTTTTATCTGATCTACCCAGTGTCTCTCGTCCTGATGAGCCTAAATCTGTGTACATTGGTGGTGATTATCGTTGTCAAGGTGAATCAGGGGTGTGTATCATAAATACTCCATTTAAGTTTTTATCTTTCGTCTTACTAATCAAAAATAAGTTTTTCCCTCTGGTATTTTACATCCATCTAGAATGTGTTTTAACCTTGATGTTCCCTTGCCTGACCAGAGAACCCATTTTGCTCTTGCATTTGAACTTCCTGGTGGCTGGCATAAGGAGAAGGAAGCTATAATTTTGACTGTGCTTGAGGTCTGGATATTGAGTTTTTCCAGTAAATCCATGTGCTTTATAAACTGAAATCTTCTTTTGGTTTTGCTATTGACATGGTTCCTCAATATTTATTCACATTATTTTGCTCTGATTCATCTTGGCTTCAATGTTGGAAGCAATAATAAATCTTTTACCGTAGGTGCTGTTAAGAGGTGGAGGATCCTTTTCAGCTGGTGGACCTGGAAAGGGGATGTATTCACGCCTATGTAGGTTCTTAAATACTTGTGTGACTGAAACCTGTAATACATTTAAGTTATTGGTTTTGAAACTTGTTCATAGATTAGCTTTTTTTATTTTATTATGGTGTTGTTAGTAGATTACAAAGCATATGGTTATTAGGTTTTCTCTATTTTATGTTTGTAAAAAAACTGGTTTATGCATCTAGATCCTTGATGCATTGGCTCCTTTTATTTGTTGGTTCTTTCTCAGTTGTAATCTAAATATGCTGATATGATGAGCAGATCTTCGTGTTTTGAATGAGTATCCACAATTTCAGTCAATTTCTGCATTCAGCAGCATCTACAAAAATACTGGCATATTTGGCATCCAAGCTACCACGGTGAACCATCTCTTTTCACCTTTTATTAATTGAGTAGATCAGAAATTTATAGTTTCATGATATATTGTAAGAGTGGAATATCTCAGTTTATATTTTCTGCATGTTCACTGGTTTTCTTTCTAGTATGTATTCGGTGCCAAACCAAAATCAAAGCCCTCCATAGATTCTCCAGAGAATGATGTGTAAAAATGTGTTTTAGTCTATTTTTATGTACTCTTGAGAGACCAAAATGGGTATCCCATATGGGTGAAGAAAGGTCAGAAAATGTACAAATGGTTTCTGTTTTATCCTTCTTTCACCAAGAAGGGAAAGGAACTGCTTATCAGAAGCTGAAGTGCATATTTGATGGTTAACGAGCACGAGGTTGTAGTTTTTTATGATACCATAAAGTGGGGTGTCTAATCTAGGTTGGACACGTGTTGCTTTGGTTCAATATGGGGGTGAGGGGGTGTTTTTTCTCCTTTCTCTGTGTCTTTTTCCCCCCTCTTTTTAATATAAGCTTTTTGATTCTATAGCATGGTTAAGTGACAGCATGATTGCAATCTGTTTTTTATGGTACTTGTCCTTGAGGTATTGTGATCTGTTGGCAAGTTGTTATGGCAAGACAGACCTCATTTCCCTTCTTTTCTGCATGCATAAAGATAATATAGTCCATTGCTTGCCATGGTCATGTGCTATTATCCATTTTCAGAAGAATCTTTAAAATTGTTGGGTTCCTGGAAGTCTTTAGAGTGCTCCTATTTCTGGATCTTATTTGTTTGTTCTGTCCACAAATATATTTCCACTTAAAGAGTTCTTTTTTTCTGAATTCAGGGTTCTGATTTTGTGTCACAAGCCATCAATATAGTGGTGAACGAGCTTATCTCAGTTGCAACTCCTGGAGAAGGTTGCCACCTCACCTTTATGTTGGGTAGCATTGTCTATTCAGTGCCACATCTAAATCTTGGACCTTGTTTCTGACATATATTCCCCCATCCTGTTGCAGTTGACCAGGTACAGCTAGATCGTGCCAAGCAGTCAACGAAGTCGGCCATACTAATTAATTTGGAATCGAGAGTATGCAGCCATTTAATTGCATTACTTTTATCTTGACTCCAAGTTTTCTATACCGGTCGCTGTCGCTTCCACATCAATATTATTTATTTATTTATTCCTGATAAGTACTTATTTATTTTATAACTTGTATATATATGTGTATTTTGTAGATCCTTGCATCCGAAGATATAGGTAGACAATTTCTGATCTATGGTGAGAGGTATGACCTGAGTCATGATTATCCAGGAACTTGTAGACTACATTGTGTATGCATCACTCAATAATAAATTCTTCTTGTGTTTATGCCATGCAATGTATGTGGATATCCCTTCCATATGTTTATTTTCCGCATGCATATTAGGTGTTTTCATTGTATTAATGTGTGAATAGACAGAAAATGAGTTGAGTTGTGTGGACAAGTTTTACATCAGTTTTACCATGGAATGAAAAAGAAAATCAGAAATTGCAGTGGTTTTGGCTCCAACTAAAAGTGCTTGTTATGTCATGCTTCTACTGTAGAAATGAGATGTAAAATACATTGTAGGTCCTGTGTAGTTGGATTGCGTCTTTCTACTATGTTTTGTTACAAATGAAATGAAAGAAAGAAAAACATTGTTGGCGAAGCATGCATTTCAAGTTCGTAGAAGAGAATACATGCGACAATCTAAGGAACAATGTCAGGACCACAGATGTTACCTTTGGGAGCCTGAAATGAATATATGATGGCTTGTCAGGATTATGATGACACCCCCTTTGTCAAAAAGTAGGATCCAGATTTTACCTCCCCCTTCCACTTGTTTACAAAATGTGTGTTTGCTGGATTTGGAGAGCTCATAATAGGACAGCATTATCTAAGAATCCAGGGTCATAAGTGATAAGTTATATGATAAAATATTTTATAAGATCCATTTTTTCATAAATTAAAAAATGACCCACCCTCTGCTTTTGTCATAATTATTTTTTTTTAACACATCTTTTTATAATATCCATCTTAGGTAATGTAATCAGAATGCTAATGCAATGAGAAGTTTTCTCCATCTTCTGTAAAAGTTTTAGTTTCTATAAGTTTTTATCATTGTCGATGATGTGGAGAACCAAATGTTTACATTGTGGCCTCTGTTATTTGTAATTCCTTACTGCTGGTGTTAATACCCGATATCACTTTCATGGTTAGGTTTTCTTACATTTTCAAGTACAATTATATTTTCTTTCCTCAAAGAATATGTTCTTCATTCTTTAGGAAACCTGTGGATCATTTCTTGAAAGCTGTTGATGAAGTTACTGCCAAGGACATTGCTTCAGTTGCCCAAAAGCTTCTTTCTTCCCCTCTCACGATGGCATCATATGGGGATGGTAATTTTTTCCTGTTACATGAGAATTCTTTTCCAACTTATCAGTTTTCAGTGGTGGATTATCGTTTTCTTCTTCTATCGTGTTTTGCAGTTATTAATGTTCCAAGTTACGATTCAGTCAGCAGCAAGTTCCAATCAAAATGAAATAAATGGCTTTCATGTATGTACGAAGAAAAAGAAGCTGCTTTCATGTATAAGAAGGGGCAGGTACCTGGCCTGCTTTGCTTGCACTGTGTTATTCAACTTGTGCATATCTTCAAGTTCTCATACTGCCAATTGTAGTTTGAAAATAAAAGGTGGAATTTTTACATTCCAGTTTCTCTGTATAAAGAGCGGCTAGGCTGCCAAAAGTGGTGTTAACTTTTGATAGACTAAACTCCCTATTATGGTGTTTATAAAGTATGGGAGATATACAAACTCAGTTTGATCATTTTTTATGTGCTTGCTTTCTCTTTGAAGAAATGCGATAGAATTTCATGTAATTGTATGGTTAATAAGTAAGAATGACTGTAAAAGATTGCTTTGGGGAAGTCATTATTCTACTTTCATGAAATAAGAAAAAGGTAGTAAGCATTTTCATGAAGAGAGAAACAAAGAGACTGAAGAAGGGGGAATTGTAAAGCAAAATGTAATCCCAAAGCTAGATGTGTGGTTAATCAAAGTCCTAGGTTGGCTCTCCTACCACCCTTTATATCACTTGTGGTAGCTAGATCAGTAAAATGCCAAATCTCTTGTTTGATCAATTCATTAACTTTAAAGCATTGGGTTCAATATCATTTGTTCATTTTGATTTAAATTTCCTTCATTTTTTTTTTTTGCGCTAAATTTCCTTCAGTTCACTATAAAAATAAAATCTCAAGAGTCACACTGATAATGATTGATAACTCTTGGATCAATCATTGTTAATAAAAGATGAAAATTAAGAACAGATCATAGATGATCAGATGGTGCAGTTTTTTAGTATATATTAATACTCTTTCAAATTACTATGTATCATGTCAAGAATAGAATGGAAAATGTCTTCGAAAAATTAATCAATATAGTTAGATATAATAAAATTTAAAGATGAAGATCTGTACAAATTTTTGTACGAAAAGTTGAAAATGGGAATGGATTGGGAATTAGAAACAACTATGTCCAAATAAAATCCATGCAGGTTTCCCAATTAGGTCAAAAGCAGATGAAAAAGGAGTGAAATAGATGCAAGCAAGGGCCAATATTAGATAAACCTAACATCAAAAATTCCCCCCATGGCACCACGAGAGTCACACCCACACTCACCTGTAAAAACATATATAAATATTGTTTCTCTCTCTTACTCATGGAACATTAACATATATTCTGTAAGAGAAATGCATGTTTTATTTATAAAAGAATCTCATATGGTACGGTACGTCAGATTATAAAGTTCTATATATTTACTATAAATTAGTATATATGATGTAATTCTTCCCTATAAACATTACCCTTGCTTTCCTTTGTTTTTGTCGCAATATTCCTCTGTGATGTGATCTATTCTATTTTCACTCCCCATTTTTTCCGTTAATATTATTTACTTGTAATATGTGGAGTCACGTAAACCTTTCTGTTCACTTCAATCCAATCTTATGGACAAAAAGATATGTATTTGTCGGCGAAAACACACACACAAACACAATGATGATGAGAAACTTGCTTGTTTACTAATGTTCTTGCTTTATTGTAATTTTTGGCTAGCTAGCTAGATCACTTCTCAAATATTTTGCTTTGGTTTTGAGAACATCATGTATAATAATTATATATACATGCATTAACACAACATCGTTTTCTTTTGCTGCATGCGCCCGATCGATGCCCTTCAAGATATTATAATATATAATAATGAATCCAAATCTCTATATATTAGCATGAGAATACATAGTTATAATTAAAAAAACATTTCGGCACTCATATTTGAAGTAACAGACCGGATCGATGTCCATCGATCGACCGGATCAGTTGAAACGTTTCTGCATGCATATATGGGGATATGATGGCAATTCATGCCATGAAATATTGTTCTATCGTTGAGAGCTTTCATGTACTTTATCATGTGTATGCCTACACGGTCTCATTCAATTTTAATACATGATACAATTAAAGTATTATTTATTTATTCTTCTCGTGCGAATATATTCCGGCCCATAATATATTATATTACTAAAAAAGTTTCTCGAATATTTCATTCGTATTTTTGAATATTACCAGATAGTTATCCGAGTATTGATATTCCTCGGTTCATTTAATATCCATTGAAAAAAAGGGAAATAACCCTTTAATAATAAAGATAAATATCAAGATCATATATATTTACGCAACATGCAAAGAACCAAAAGAGCATATATATATATAGAAACAGTGTTAAGATATGTGGGGTCCATTAATTGCTAGCTTGTTTAGTCAAAGGCGCTAGGTCAGCTCATTGGATCATAATCTGAGTTATCTGCTGATTATTCAATATTCTTTGGACAAAAAGAGGAAATTTATATGAATTTGAATGGTTGTGGCCCTGATCTGTGTGTGTCGTTCATACAGTATTATATATATATATATATATATATTTATAAATATATATATCTCAACTTCCCTTACAAAAAATAAAGAAAAAATAGACAAATTAGAAGCATTAATAATCATGGCCATACATCTGTGATGCAAAAACCTGCATTTTTGGGCCTTCATAATTATACTCTCGACTCATGTTCAAAAGAATGTTATAAACGTGAATGCAAAACCATGATCATTTGATATTGAAGGCACTTTAAGGGCCGGCATGATATAGAAGAGTTTCCTGCAGGTTGGGCCCACAAGAGTACTGCTGGGGTCTACAATTTTCATGTGCACAGCTCTCTTCATGTATGTGGGAAGTATTGTAGATTTCACCATAATAGAAATAACGTCACATTTAGAAGGCCAGAAAGGGAAGCCAAAATGAGTGGGAAAAAAAATAGTACAGAAAAAGTATAATTGTACCCTTATTTCAGATAGATGTGGTTAAATGTTTGGTGCTTCGGCCTGAAGCTTCGTAGATCTTTTATATTACATGTATATATGATTTATATATAAATTCTTGATTACAAGGAGGCCAGTGGTGGTGGTGGTCCATCAAGTATACTGCTCATTTGCCTTGCTTATCAAGCAACTTCCTAATACTCTCTCTCTCCCTCTCTCTCTCTCTCTCTGCAACATTCATGGCAAAAGCATAATCATCAGCTAGCACTCCAGTACTTCAAAACCATGTGAGCTCCTACCATGTAATATTACTCTCTTTTCCCCGTCTGATCTCCCCCATGTAATATATGCCTGAAGAAGATTTTGGCTATATTTTACTCCTAATTATAATCTGTTATGCAAAATTATTATGGGACTGTAATTTTACTGGTTAATTTCTTCTTTATCACTCAAAGTTCTGGTTTTTTTTTTTTTTAAGGGGGTACAGTTATAATTATATATTATAACTTTTTCGATATCACCCCTTTACCATGAAAATGGTGAACAATATAATATTTTTCCTATATTATATATTGATATTCTTTGATCAGTAGACATATATAAATAACTAAAATACAGTACTGAGATGGGTTTGCTGATCTTGCTTTTGAATGTGTGCCTTAGTAACAGCTGTGAAGGCCGTTTCTTCCCTTTTGCTTTTCTAGTCAAGGCTCAAACAAAGGTGTGGAAGAACCCCTTGAGCTTTAGAAACACCAGCCGGGTTTTCTCTCTCTCTCTCTCCCTCCCTCCCTCCTTCACACACAGCACACACACAAAAACCGCCTGCCTGCGCTTCTTAAATTGGCAAAGGCTTAAAGGTGGTATGTAGGTTTTGATGGCACCTTTTTCTTTTGTTTTTTTTTTTTTTTTCTCTCTCTCACTAACGCTATCTCACACTGGGCGCTTCAGTTAAATTAGCTAGAGAGGGAATTCTGGTTCTTTCCGTTGTTAAAGCAGGTTTATAGCTCAATCTCGCTGTGACAGTTTACTCTTTTCTTCTCCTCCTTCTTCCGAATTCGTTTCCCTAGCTCCTCTCCTCTCCCGTTCTTCTCCTTACCAGATATACCCTAGGTAACATACCCATATATGCTATTCTGGGCATACTCATCTGGTTTTTGCTGAATTTCTCGATCTAAATTGAATTTGTTTTCTGGTAAATTCACATGCTTAAGAACATGTGTTCAATCTCTCTTATTTTGTTTGCTATTATTTATTCCAGAGTTGTTTCGATTGTTTGTTGGTTTCTTGTTTTCTGATCGAACCAGAATTAATCCGAGGTTGTCGTTGTCTGATACATCTTTGGAAATCACAGCAAAAGTTTGTATTTTGAAGCGTCGTATTCATGTTAAATATCCATATAGTTATTTTCTTCTCTTTTTCCTGTACTTTTGAAGCATAGATCTCAATCAACCTTATGATTTCTCTTATACATATAGAGAGCAAATATCTGGGATATGAGCAGCGGTCTGCCATACGCAGATAAATATTTCGCAGAAGCTTATAATTTCATCAGCTAGAGAGAAAGAAGGTAGATAGGCTTCCGTACGTACGTCAAAAAGCAATGAATAAGAGTAATACTGTGGGCTCCATTAGCAGCTCTGATCTCATCGATGCCAAGCTCGAAGAGCATAAGATGTGTGGATCCAAGCAATGCCCTGGTTGTGGACACAAGCTCGAAGGCAAGCCGGTAGGGATGATTATCTCGTTATAGTTCTTGGATTGAATACAAAGATTTTGACACATGAAGATGCATATGCTCGCTCACGCAAGAAAATATATGCGCATGTTTGTTGTTCCATTATTAGACGAATATAATTAGTTGATATAGTTACTGCTTTTCTTGTAGAACAAAATCTAGCGAATTTGATTAAAGGGCCCTCTTTTTCTTTTTATTTTTTTTTTTTCCCTTGCTTTTGCTCTCCTTTTTTCTTTCTTTTTTGGGTTTCATTTTTACCTGAGTTTGAATGGAGTTTGCAGGACTGGTTAGGTCTACCTGCAGGAGTGAAATTTGATCCTACAGACCAAGAATTGATAGAACACCTTGAAGCAAAGGTGGAGGCGAAAGACATGAAATCTCACCCTTTGATAGATGAGTTTATCACTACTATTGAAGGAGAAGATGGGATTTGTTATACCCATCCTGAAAAACTTCCAGGTCAGAAAATTTAATATTTGATCTCTCTCTCTCTCTCTCTCTCTCTCTCTCTCTCTCTCTCTCTCTCTCTCTCTCTATGTAAGTACCGGATCAATTATTTAATGTTGTTGAGTTTATTAAAAACACTCTTGTTTAAAGTCTCCAACAAAAGGAAACTTCATGCATTAGGTTTGTTTTTATTCCTGAATGCTTCTATCCCATATATTTGTTATGACTTTCAAGAATCACAGTGCTTGTACGTCTTGCAGTTTGTTACACCTAAGTCAACCTAACTTTGATTTTCTTTTTGCAGGAGTCACAAGAGATGGCTTGAGCAAACATTTCTTCCATAGACCATCGAAAGCTTACACAACCGGGACACGAAAGAGGAGAAAAATTCAAACTGAATGCGACTTACAGGGGGGAGAAACAAGGTGGCACAAGACTGGAAAAACTAGGCCTGTAATGGTGAATGGAAAACAAAAGGGTTGCAAGAAAATACTCGTCCTTTACACTAATTTTGGCAAAAACAGAAAACCAGAAAAGACCAACTGGGTCATGCATCAATACCACCTTGGTCAGCACGAAGAAGAAAAGGAAGGAGAGCTTGTTGTTTCAAAGATATTCTATCAGACGCAGCCAAGGCAATGCAATTGGTCTGATCGAAGTACTGCAACCACTGGGGAAGCAAGCAGTGAGCCTAATAGCAGGAGAGATAGTGGGACTAGTGGGAGTTGTTCTTCCAGGGAAATAATTCCCCAGAGAGACGAACTTTCTCCACCGTCTGGGGTTGCTCCAATATCAAGTTACAGTACTGCCATGGATATTCATCAACAGTTTAAATCCGACCATTTTAGCTTCGCCCCATTCAGGAAAAGCTTTGATGAGGTATACGTACATTTGCTCGTTCTTTCTATATATATGGGTTTTTATGATCTGAAACTTCCATGCATACATCTAGCTTCTTGATCAAACAAATTATACGGTTTGCTGTATATATAACCTAATTAAATTAGTTTTGCATCTCTTTCAGCTCGATAATTTGAAATGAATTAAATCGCGCGCCTTACTCATATATATGTAGCGTGTTGCACTTGATGATCAACATTTACAAGTAATTAGATTTTGACGTCGAGCCAGTACTCGAAGACTTCACAAACAAAAATATTAAGAGTAAAGGGAAAGAACCCGAGTTTTAGGATTGCTTTTTCCTCATATATATACCCAATATTGCTTGCATATGCAGCATGAAAATTCAATGGACCTCTCTTGATTAGCATTGTCAGCTAACTAAAGCCTGTTTATCCACGAAAAAAAAAAAAAAAAAGGGTTACATGAAATCCAAATTAATGCTCGAGTTTTTGCATATAGAAAATGGACAAGCTAGCAAACTGCTTCACGTACAGGTGGTCTCCATTGCAGGTGGGGATAGGAGAGGCTTCAACGGCAAGGGAAGCCCCAGGCGCATCATCAGGTGGTGGTGGCACGTGCGAAGATATGAGGGATCACCAGAGGCCACATCATCCTATGGCCCATGACCATCATCACCAACAGCAGCACCAACATCACCATCCACATCACCAAATTGCGACCACAGCCTTCCACATCAGCAGGCCTTCACATCCAATTTCCACCATCATCTCTCCACCTCCCCTCCACCATACCTCCATCATTCTCGATCAAGATCACTCCTACCACATCTCCAGAATAATGCTCCAAAATGAAAATTTCCAGGTAATCAATCAACACGACATTTTCCTTATACTTTGATCTCCCTATACAAATTATACATAAAATATGAATTCAGTGGCCATGCACAGTGGATCATGTATTTTATCTCTTCAATACGTACACTTATTCAAGTAATTAGTTTCGGTGTCTGCAAAATTGCAAACTTTCTTTTCACTTTAAAATCCTTGTTGAAGACGTGATAATTAAGATGGGATTTTTATTTCTTCTTCTTGTCTTGTGAATGCATAACACAACAGCAGCAGCAGCAGCAACTAGAACAAGTACAGCAACAGCAGCACCAACAGCATCATAAACTGGGAGGGAGGTCTGCATCCGGTTTGGAGGAACTCATAATGGGTTGCACTTCAAGTAGTATCAAAGAGGTGAGCATGAACTTTTTGACCCTGAAATCCATGAGCCCTATATTTGTCATAATTCCGCCTAAGGAGAGAACAAAGAAAAGTAAATACGTATTAAAAGAGTTCAAGAATAAAGATAATCAATTAATTCTTTATTAAATAATTTAAATTAAAGAGAGAAACCAGAGGATCGACTTTGTTTGTTTTTTCTTTTCACTTTATCTTTTATTTTCCCATGTTATATATATATGGTACATGCATGCAGGTTTCATAGTGATATGTATGTGTGTATGTATACACTATATCAACCTCCCCCGGCCTCTCTAACAAAAGATAAAGGCACGTAATTTGGATATATATCAAGAGTACTATTTTATTAGACATTCTTTTTTACCTCGATGGAAAGAGTGAATGACGATGTTGATGAATTTCAAAAAGCTCGAAACAGAATTTCACAAGTGTGAAACCAGAAGCGTCGGTTTTGGAAATTAAAGAGACTCGATCTCCTTAAAATATTTCTCCTGTTGAAAAACTCAAGCTAGGAACAACTTTTTCTAGGGTACTTTTTCCTTTTTCATATTATTTTCCTGTTATATATATAAGATGAACTCATGAATTAGGTCTGGGAAAACAATTTTTTTTTCATATAATACTGCATGATGCTACAAATGATAATAAACACGACGTCTAATGGAACGTAATTAGGCATAAATTAAACAGTTGTCTTCTTTTTTCTTTTTACTTTCTTTTCTGAAAGAAGGGGAATGATAGTGACTGATATCTTTTTCTCCTCATGTGTGCCCTTACGACCAAGGCACAGCAACAGACGTACATTTTGATTGTGGGGGAAAAGGGTTAAAAGAGGCGGCTTCTTTCTGTGTAGTTTCTTAAGTATAATTTTCACTGCATTTCCTAAATCTAATCTTCACAAGCTAATTACATTTTCTTGCAGGAATCATCCATCACAAACCCTCAAGAGGTAGAGTGGCTGAAGTACTCGTCCTTCTGGCCTGACTCTGACAACCCAGATCATCATGGGTAGGAGCAACAATTACAGGGAATAAACGACATCCTTACAGACAACATCATTATCATCATCATTAGTACTTGAAACCTTCCTCTCAAGTTTTTTTTTTTTTTTTTTTTTGGTTCAACGTGAGGCCAAGAAAGCATCCTCAGTAGTCCGGTCTTTTTCTTTCTTTTTGCTGGGGGCCTGGCTAAGCTCTGATGGCTCTCAACCGAACTACCTGTGCAACAGTCCATGTTGTAAAGAAAGAGAGAAAGAACAAAAGGAAAAACAAAGAAAAAAGAAAAGAAACCAAGAAAGGCTGCACTCTCTCTGACAGATAGAAGGAGAACCAAAGACCCAAAAGAAACCCAGCCTGCATGAAAATCATCACCATTATGATTACAATATCATCTTTCTGGCTATTCTTATTATTTTATTATTTTAATTAAGATGTTTGTATAATTTATCTTTCTTGTTTTTTACAAACAAATACAAGAGAGTTTGTGCAAATTGCAAAAATACTTTGTCAATCCGCGTGCTAGCTGTAACGTTATTACATTATAAGTCACTTTGAGATAGTAAAATATAAGTGTTCATATGATTCCCTGGTGGAAATGAAGATGTTTAAGGAATTCTTTATCTCAATGGTGCTTCAGTACTTTTACACTTCTTTCAAATATAATTTCAGAAATCTGAATTAATGCATTCGACACAATGCATGGATTATTTTCGTACTAGTAGATTTATATATATATATATGTATATATATGACTTGTAAGTGTCGTACATGGATTTCCAAATTAAGCATCTATCCGATGCAAAATCCCAGGCCGCATTATTGGCTGGTGTAGTGTTCCGGTGGATAATATATATTGCCTAATCACGGGCGTTAATTACTTGTAGTCGCCTATGCCTTCCATGTTGTGCTTATAATAAATGGTGCGCATCAAATTTAAGACTGGAAAATCTTGTTAAGAGTTCGATTACGTCTTGTTTTTGTCAAAATTGGCCAATATATTTAGATTTGATTAATTTAGTTATTCATCTACGTACTTACGAATTATCTTTGTAAGTAAACGTGAAAAAGATCCAAAAACTAACAGAAGGACCATCATAGGAGCTTTGCCTGGTATCTATATATACAAGCCTGACCCACGCAATGCACGGATTGTTGTCTATGAGGGAGAAAGATTTAGAGACAGTCCAAATTTTATAGAAGAGAAATTCGAAATGTTTATAGGACGATTTATTTGACGAAACAATATAAAGGTTGAAATAGTGCTTTTGAATGAAAACTTGAATCGATTTATATCTTTATATGTAAAAAAAGAAATGAAACTTAAAAATTACAAGAGTTCATAACGAAATATTGCTTTTAAAACGATTACCACCTCATGATAAATATAACACTTCAAGTTTAATGGGTAGAATGTCTACTTATTTTGGTAGAATGCCATATCGGAGTCATATGACTCCACTTAAAATACAAAATAATACAAATGTTAAATTAGCGCTTTTGGGTGGGGTCTTGAATTGGTTTATATCTTTATATATAAGAAATGAAATGAAACTTAAAAGTTACAATGGTTCATGATGAAACATTGCCTTTAAAAGATTTACCGCTTCATAAACATAATACTTTAAATATGTAAAAAAAGAAATGAAACTTAAAAGTTACAATGGTTTATAATGAAATATTACTTTTAAAAGATTTACCGCTTCATAAATATAACATTTCAAATTTAATAAGTAGAACGCCACGTCAGAATTATATAACTTCCCTTTTATATATATATATAGTAATAGATATATATATGCTAGATTGTAAAATAACGAGGATGGTTAAAGAGAATTTTGGGTACACCTTATCTAGCTTTTCTCGTACGTAGATACATTAAATATAAAATGAACTT
>QEOT01004838.1:215585-226948 GCA_003123785.1 Pterocarya stenoptera | reverse complement strand
GGTTTGGTGAGCATATTCTGCATGCAGTTGGAGTAGAGACATCAGCATGAGTTTTTCCTTAATTTGATAGAATGAATCAATTAATAATTAAGGAACAAA
The DNA here is from genome assembly GCA_003123785.1 of Pterocarya stenoptera. NCBI lineage: Eukaryota > Viridiplantae > Streptophyta > Magnoliopsida > Fagales > Juglandaceae > Pterocarya > Pterocarya stenoptera. Next base: position 226,849 of record QEOT01004838.1, on the reverse strand, counting down.
AACATATATACATAGGTTGATTCCAGACGTAGTACCATCGATATATATATATAAATATATTTATATATGCCACTCATGATCAGTAGTAGTACTATTTGTTTCAACTCATGATGTCACAAGGGAATTTTGCTTCAGAAAGATGCATGCAGCTAGCAATCCGTAGGGAATTGGCGATTGGCCCCTTTGAGCCCTAAAGAATAATATCATTTTATTAAATATTGTATATAACATTATATAAAAAATGTATATATATATATATTCATATATATATGCATGGAGAACAAGATCAGGACATGAATTGGTGCCCCCCAATGAAATTCAATTTATTCAGTGCTGAATAAATGTTGATTACAAAATTAATTATAATCTAATATTATTAAAAACCGATTAAGTAGTTAATTATAGGGGTTGGATATAAGGAAAATTATTATTTACAGAAAATTTACTATTATTATATATAGAGCAATTTCATATGATCATATATAAGCAAGAAGAGGAATCTATACACATAAAGTACTAAAGAATATTATATATTAATTAAAAAGGCAGGCTAGTAAACAAAGCTATTCTGAACGTATAATGTCATGTGTGTATACACACATATTGACAAAACTCATCACGTGCTGTTGGAAATAATGTTGGAGGTTTGATTAGAAAATAATAAATAATTATTTTTTTATTTCGTTAATAATCCTATATTCTATTGAGTACACATGACAAAACTTGCAACTTTTCCTTTTGTTTGTTTTCTGAATTTTATTCCTGGGTCCTTTGGATCCTTGATCTCATTCACCAACTCACCAACCCTTGCTCGAATAGATCGAGGGGATCATGAAATTACAATTTGAGGCGAACGCCGGCATTGCCAAACTTGAACAACCTTCTTGATCAATAGTCAATAATTTGGGCTCAGAGTCTCTCTCGATGATTAATCCAATTAAGCAATTTTTATCTAATTTTATTGCTTCCATTTTATACAGAGTTGCAAAATTCAAAGAAACTTTTTGACTGCAAATGATGGTGCAGGCCGGGGTACTCGCGGGAGTTGTGAAGACAACCAATGGAGCTAAATCTGTTGTTGGCATGTTGCCATATATGCATCCAAACTGACAATTAGAACCTGAACTGAACTACGTATGCACAACAAGGAACACTGTTTAAAGTTCATTCACCAAGAGTACCATGCCACAACCCAACTGTTCTTTTAAGCTTTTTAACTTACTCACATGAGAGTTTGTTGTGAATATTATATATTGATCAGCCCTCCATATTAGCACACAGATAAAAGAAGAGGTAACTTGCTAATTGGTCTTGTGGCCTTTACTTGATCAACACGAGCCCGCAGCCCATTTGAAAACAAACAATATTCTGATTGAATTTATGATGAAAATTGTTCCACAGCTACAAACCATGGAGGTATACGGGCAAAAGTGAACAAGGCACTTAGAAAATTTGACTATTACACAGGGTTTATGTACAAGTGGAACTGCAGGTCACGACTCCTACCCACCAGCACCATGTCAAACATATTCTCGATGGCTCGGGGTCTTTTTTGCCCTCTTTCTTCCTCTCTTAAATACAAAGCTACTGCAAAGTCATGCCTCTAAACACAATCTTCACTCTCTCCCTCTCTCTGAAACACAAACCTACTGCAAAGTCATGCCTCTACACACAATCTTGACTCTCTCTCTCTCCCTCTCTCTTAAACACACAGCTACTGCAAAGCCATGCCTCTACACACAATCTTGACTCTCTCTCTCTCTCTCAAACATTGCAGCAGTGGCACATGGATTAAAATTCTAAAATTATTTCCATAATGCTCTTCTGCACAAGTAACCAAATTTGTAACATATATGTGACGTGTGAGGCTTAGCAAGCACGTGCCTCTGGCACTGGCAGCCGCCTGGGACCTGGTCCACAACCAGCAGAAACTTTCAAGGAAGCAAAAAGAAAAGTTAATCTTGCTATCATCGGCCGGACCTTTATCACTTTAGGGACAATTTCCAGCTGCCTACCATCATAATTGCCTTGATATCCTTCAAGATCAGCTTTTGTTATCAGAACTGCATCCCCTGAAGGAGAGCAAAACGTTGTAGATGGTTGGTGCTTGCTGTACTCTTGAACCGCCTGCTTATTATAATCATTGACATTCCAGCCATAAGCAAAAACGTTAAGCCAAGCAGTAATATATGCTACTTGAAAACCAAAGTAATCCTAACAAAATGGTTCTACTGACTTGCAGGCAATGAGGCATAACTACTATCCTAGCTATTTTGTACACAATTCATATACAATTGTTAATACTGGCTAGGCAGGAAGGTGACAAAAAAGAGAAGGCAACACTTGCAGTATGTGACCAAGCCAGAGTTTTTTCAGAGGGGACAAACTAATCTGTGTGTACATCTGGGTGATTGAATTGACTAACTCATACTAATGGAAATGGTAGTTTTAATTACATATTTAAAGAACATCAAAAGATAGGGTTGTAATGGGAGAAGAGGTTATATTTAAATCTTTTTCTTGGATAAGTAATTAAAATTAATTAAAAGGCGTAGAGGGATGCAACCTTAGTACACAGGAAATATACAAGAAAACCCCTATTCAACAGAAGGATTCATATATTGAAATTATGAGAAGCCAACACCAAAGAATAAAAGATAATAGAGACTATGAATGAAAGCCACGCCCCCTCCACACCAGTCACTGTTTGCAGCACTTTCGTAACTGCCACCAACCTAAGTACTCCTTTAAGATTAAAAAATAAAATAGGGGGAAGCAAACTTGGGCCTCAAAATCTCCAGTAACTTAAGAGATATATTCTCTCTCTTCACAACAAGAACATTCTTAGGCAACCTTATTACATACCTTCCACTGTGAGGGGGCTAGCAACACCCGAGGTCTTCTAGACCGCACATATTCCAAGGCATCAACAGGTGTCATGTCCTTATATCTCACCTTCAAAACATAAACCAAATAACTGTTATCACTTCCATATGGTCCAAAATGCATACCTAAAAGATAATTAATAAAACTATCCAACAATAGGGGTGGAAATATATGACACTACCTGTGAACCCAACACAAACACGACACAAAATAAACGGGTTTGGATTTGATATAATTAGGTTTGAGTCAAAACAAGTTGACCAGATAAGACAATTAATCAATTGAGGGTCAACCCGTGAAACCCGCAATCAACCCATATAACACAAATAAATTCTATCTTCAAATTTTATAAATATTAGTTTTATATGCCTTTATTGTTATTGGGATGAAATACTAATTAATATTTGACTGCTTAATATCTCAAACTATTTAACTTTTTTTGTTAATATGTAATTTTATTTTATGAAAAATTTTAGTTTTCTTATATAGTATTGGTTTGGATGTTGATAATAAAATATTTTATCATAAACCTAGTTGTAATTGTGAATGATTTATATAGTTATCTTTGTATTATACATGAAGTTATATTAATTGGGTTAAAAAATTAATATACAGGTGAGCTCAACCCATTTGTATGAAAGAGGTTAAATGGGTTGTGTCTAGATTAACCTTAATAAAATTTAAATATTATATGGGTTATGCAGATCGTGTCGGGTCACTGTTATTTATATCAATTGTGTTAGGACTTTATGGTCTAACCCATTTAATTAAATGGGTTGTATTCGGGTTAACCCATATAGTCTAATATTTATAACTTGACAAGACACGAACACGACCCACAAACACTTATTGCCACGCCTATCCAACAGACACATTTTAAAAACCAGAACATAAATACAATGCAAAGAATAGAATATTACCAAATAGCATAGAACAATGGTTGTACTCCTTCCTCGCCCAGCTTTACAGTGAACATAAGTAGATATTCCACACAATGCATTCTCTGCATTAAAAAAGCAACAGGAAAATTAATTTATGTTTCATCAACACGCCACAGGGCTAAGGAAGCGGCACAATGGCAAAGAGATCATTTCACTCACTGTGAATGAAGTCCACAGCTCGGTTGATATCCACAAATGAGGGAGCAAAGAGGTAATCTCTGGTGGGAATTACTAGGTGGTCAATTTCATGCATCTGAAAGCCATTGATAAATTAAAAAATGGGTGAATCTCCAGGAGTGAAATAACTCCAATGAAGAGAGAAAAAAGTAATCACCGTTCTGTGTTGACAAAAACACTGTAAATATATAAAAGTTTCACTTAAAAAAAAAATTATCAAATTTGGTAAAACCAAAAGGGGAAAAACATCAGTCTGACACTTTTATTAGGTCACAAACCAAATTGGCCCACAGGTTAATACAAATCTTAAATGAAAATGAAAAATTTTTTAAAATTATTTATTAAAAGATCAGTACTTATATCACAGTAGTAACTTGCATTATACAATCAATAACAATTAGCCTAAGAGTTTCAATCTAAATTAGGAGCAAACAACCAAAAGAAGCAAATAGTGTAAAGGAGTCATGCACATGATACAAGGCCGTCGGAACCAAAGTTTCATAAGGTTCATTCAGAGTGATAACGCCACCAACACCAAGCTGCTTCAAGCGAGGAACATCTTTGGGGAATGGGACTGCACCCAGAAGCAGAAACTGAAAAATGACAATTGATTAATGTCAATTAAACATAACCAATCAAAAGATACATTTTCAACTCAATACAAAGTACACTTAAGTACATCTATGACAACATCAATACACGTGGTACAAGCTCCACTATTAGCTGAGGCCACAGAACACAGCCTGGAGGATGAGAAACATAACAGTAGGAAGTTTAGTTTCAAATGTATAACAAGGTAATATAGTAACGTATATTCTAGAGGCCCCAAGCAAGAGCCGTCAAAACTCTGAAACTTCAATTTCTTTTATCCTAACGCCATCTTTCAGTCACCAACTTCAGCAGAACCAACCTTTAAGTTATTGAGGAAACTAGAAATAAGTACTTAATACTAAAATCATTAGGCTGGATATCATTTCATTTTCAATTTCAGAATTTGGCATATGCTGAACCATGAGTTTGTCTTGGACTCCACTCAAAAGTAAAGTTTATTTTCTCAGACCCAGAACGTTCAAAAACGTAACTTTTCAAAACAAGGTATAACTCTTGTTTGAGATTGCATAAAAAGCAGGGTGAGGCATATGGAGGCCAAGGCCAGAACAGCAGAATGTTACAATTCTACGTTTCTTTTGCCACACTGTCCCGGAAAGCAATCAATCACAGCATAGAATGAAAAAGAAGAAGCATCATAAATCCAAAGTAATAAAAAAATAATAATACTTGATCAACTTCTTTGCTTTTCCTAAGTTTTATAAGCAACTCATAAGCCCTAATTTCTTTGCATTTCCCAAGCTTTCTCAGCGACAAAACACAGAAGAAATGCAACCCCAACCATTAGAGTAGTAATTATTTAATACCAAAAAAACAGTTCAATTAAAAAAAAAACACCTGATCAATTTCGTCCCACCATCTGAACTCGGCCTCTATCTTGTTACGAAGCACATTATACAAAAGGGTCGGATAAAACAGGATCCGAGCCCCAGCTCCAACCAGCGCTCTCTTCGCGTCAACCCTCACAATATGCCTCCCCGAAACGTCGCCGATCCGATCATCTTCTGCGTCTTCCAATTCCTCAATCTTCATCCCACGGACCGAGGGAAAAATAAGAGAAAAATAAAAAATAGCACCAAAATCCGATCAAAAACCAAAACACCTAATTCCACAGATTGCGCCCCAAATCGAACAAAGGATACGAACTAAATAAAATACTTGGGAATAATCATTAACAAGGAATTGGGCGACGAGGGAATCAACCGGAAGGAAAAGAAAGAATTTTTGGAACTACAGGAAAGTTGGGTGAGTGGAACCTAACTCTGGGGAATGATAGTTGGACTCGGGGAGAGAAGATTTGTGAAGAGAGATGCGACTCATGCGAGGGAATCGAATGTACGAAGGTGCGAATATTTTTTGCAAACTGGACAATTCATCTGTTCATCTAATTATAATTTTCTTAAACGTAAAATATAATAAGATGTTGAACTCAGAGGACGTTTGAAAATACTCATGAGATACGATATTCTTAAAATTTTTAATATTTCTCACAATTTTATTCACAAATATCATTAAAATAAAAAAAATTTTTAATTTTATTTAATCATTATTTAAACACTAAAAATTATACAACTTTTACAAACTTCAAAACAGAATATAAAAATCAATATAATTTTTACAAACTTCAAAATAAAAAATAATATTCAAATTTTTTTTTAATTTTATAATATTTTTATTCAATTTTTTTTCTCATTTCTCAAAAAGTAATAAAATATCTTAACTCAAACTATTTTATTATTATTTAAATAATTTTGAGATGTCTAAACAAGTCCTTAATCTCCAAGATTCTTGTGACTTAACTTGTCATTTAAGCTTACTTTGAGTTAGAAAGTTTGTTTGTTGGGGTCCATGAGAACTTATTTTTTTGAAGTATCTGGGAGCATTATTCTTTCATATATAAAAAGTGAGTTTCGTAAATAACTTGAGTATTGGAATTTGATCAAGTCATATTCGAAGGGGAATCCCCATCTAGTAGTCCATTCATAATAAAGGCTAGCTATTGGATGGAGCTTTGAAATAATTATTGAATACATTCATAAATAATCTTGAAAAAATATCCTATTTTTTACACTCTCAGTAAATTGTTGATATGTAATATTACTACATCAACTATTTTTTTTAAAAGTTGAATGGATCCCACAACAAATGATGTGTTAACGTTACGAGAAAATTTCTTATTTGTAGCCAGTTATTTTTAGCGAAAATAATTATTTTACGTCAAATGAGTCTGTTTTTATTACAAATAGTCGTTATCATAATCCGTCACAAATACTTGTTCTTCTTGTAGTATATAACATAACAGAAGTTTAGTCGATCCTATTCAAACAAAAGAGCTATTAATAGCTATTAAGCAAACCTTCTTTCCCTAAACATCATAGGGAATATATTCACTTCTCTAACCACTTATCTCAATTCTAATTTATTTTATGATACCTTTTTACATCCCTTAAACTAGAGTTGCAATCTACTAATTTCTTTATCTTTATACAGTGAGATTACTTAGAACAAACAAATTATTATTACTATAACTTGAACCATAAGATCAAGTGAAGGAAATTGCGTAGAATCTCAATCATTGATAATAGTTTTGCTAGCTAATATTAATCTATCGTTCTTTTTGACAGCTCAAAGGACTTTTAACAGGGGGATAAGATGGCTTTAAATATATCCAATAATACAACGGAGGCACCTTCGAATCCATTGGCTGATTGTTCGTTAAGATGGAATATTGGAAAATTGGTAGGGCATAACCTTCTAAAACTACCAATAATAACATCCTTTTGTGCTACATTATTAAAGTCAGCTTTTTGTTTCATTGATATATAAGAGGATGCCATTCTCCGACATTGAATTTTCAGTGCAACACCATTAACATCCTTTCATATTTTCTCAATATTAAAGGATTTAAAGTAAAAGAAAGATAGACATATAAAGTGAAAGAACACACAGTCTCGATCTTGTGAGAGACTTAAGGTGGCCGACTTACCTGTCATACCTTTTCAAATATATTATATATATTTATTTTAATAGTTTTATATTTATATTAAAACTCTAGGTGATTAAAATAACGATACTACTAATTGAAAACGAACAGTTACATTTTTTTATGGAAGGAAGCAACAAAAAAGTTGTGGATATAGGTCTTGACCTATTTATATAAATGCATGTATCTCCATCAGTCATATTCATTAACGTAAATAAAGATAGGCTAAAAACTCTTATCAAATACTCTTTGTATAGAAATCTGTAAAGATTAATAATACAGAAATAATCGATTCCTGTGAATACTTGATCAATGATGGTCAAAGATAAGTGTTGTAACAATACTTTATAATTAGATTTTCTCCTAAATTTTACATAAAGTAGCTGATCAGGTAATCTTTATTTATTATTTATATGAGTTTGTTGAGTAATATTAAATACTAAGTAAGTAATATTATACGACTTACTTTAGAATACTTGTAAGTAAGGTGAGTACCTCCCTCCATTTTCGCCCATTTGTCTCTTCCTCCTTATCCTCTTTCTTTTTTCTTTGTTTTTAATGGATTATGGGCCCTTCAATTCTCTGAAGAGAATATTCGTTGGGGGGGGTGGGGGAAATGCATGAAAGTTTTTGTTATTTTTTTACACTAATTTCCTGCAGGTTCGAAACATAAATTGTGGCCACAAGAAGACAAGTTTTCTAGCTTTCTAGGATGCTTCACGGGCAAATGCTGTGAAAAACGACAGTGTTAAAATATTCTTTTACCATTTTTTGATTGATGATGAGGATCCGCTAATCAGACATGAGTGGAGTTGCTATATATGAATTATTGTGTATGTGAATGACAACATAGTTGTTGGCGATGCTACATCGATTGTTGTTTTTGTTCCCCCATACTGAAACCCAGCCTAAACTGCCAGTATTGTGATTGGACTGTCCCGTGGTAATTAGTTAATTAGTTGGTGCATGGTAGTTAGGCATTGACATCCGGAGTTAGTAAGAATTTAAGGGTCTAAAATGAGAGATTAAATGGATTCTATTTAATTATTTAAGTTTGGATAATTAGTTGAGATGAGATGAGATGAATTGAAATGAAAGTTAAAAATTAAAAGTTGAATAAAATATTATTAGAATATTATTTTTTAATATTATTATTATTTTGAGATTTATAAAAATTGAATTATTTATTATATTTTATATAAAATTTTAAAAAATTGTAATAATTAAATGAGTGAATCGAGACAATTTCTTAATCCAAACCGGACAGTGTAAAGCAATGGATCATGATCATTTTTCAACATGTTGACAAATGCAATTACTGATTAAAATACCGTATGTTTTATAGTAAATTATATTTGCAATCTTAAAATATGCAAATCTTGCATTTTTTTTTTTTTTTTTTTTTTTTGAAAAATTGGTTAAATTTAGAATCCACATGAAAAAAAAAATATATTTTTTAATGATGAACCTCATTTTTTTAAAAAAAGAAATGCACAAAGCTTGCACACCTAAGTGTATAAAGCATTACTCTTTTTTAATAGTAGACCTGTAACACCACTCTTTCTACAGTTAGAAATAAAATTACTTTTAAAAATTCTTGGAATCTGGAGTGCTACTACTAAACTTTAACTTAAAAATAATTTCTTTTATTCTAAAGAAAGCGTGAGGTACAAAGGTACCATAAATAAAATAATTTTTTATTAAAATATTAGGATCATAAAAGAGAGTACTGCACAAAAGTATTTATTAAAACTTCGGAAAGTCCGTGCCATAAAAAATATAACTTAAAATATCTGTACATGATCTAGGTCATTGTCATGGCTCCCTAGATAAATCTTGTCCTACGGTTGCAAGGGAATCCATTAATAGTAGTCTAGCATACAATGGTGTACCACACTTAAGTTCGTGGCTTTCACGTCAACCCATAAATTTGCCTTAGTACCATGCATCTGAATGATCATTTGATTAACTGTTCTGAACTTATCTTACACTTGGTCTTAAGAATGCTTACGTGTCTTGTATAATGCGAGATGCATGAGATGCATAATACATATATAACTATAATATGAGGAATGAAACATGATGCGTGCTTATAAATATCATGACATGCGTGGTACGTAAACACTGACTTCAAAAGAACTGGCTTTAATAATAATTTAAATAACTAACTAATATATGTTAATCCTAATTTATGATCAAGTTACTTACTTTGTAGTATTGCTTCTTAAGATTTCTGACACAAAATCGATCACAGTGTTGTACTGTGAGGTTTATGGTTTTTTTTTTTTTTTTTCCAAATAACACGCGGAAGATGTATGTTTATAGAGAGATTTGGGAGAGGATGATGACCAGTTTGAGTTAAACTTGGTTAAAGAGTTTTAACGTGAAGATGACTTATAGAGTTGTATCCCTATTGGAATAGGATGCCGATGAGTTTGAGTTCAAGTTCAAGTTGGACTTGGTCACGATCATTCAAGAAAAGAGTTTGAATTAAAAACATAATCTAGTAGTTCGTTTAATGTAGGATTGGCAATGACTGAGACTGTGTAGGAAACTTCAACAGTGATGATTTGAGATAAATTTATAATGATCAATCTTTAAATTCTAAAATGAGTCTAACTCATTCAATAAGTAATAAATGAGATTAAACCTAATTATTGAGCTTAATTAAAACTCTTAATCAACCTCAATAATTTATCGTTCGTAGACTTATCTAATATGACATATTAAATATAATTTAGACTCAGTAAAAATTATTAATGTCTCGACTTTAGAATTATTAGGTCGGGTTGTTATAGGACCCTACTTTTTTTAATTTAAAAAATAGTGCACAAGACTTACACGCTTTAAAATTATATTTAATATTACTTATGATATATTTCACCTGAAATGAAGTCTTAAAATAAATCATATTATATTTATTATGCATGTTCTCCACAACATGCAGCACTTTAGCTTAGGTTTGGATTGAGAATACTTTAATCTATCTCATCTCATCATTACAATTTTTATAAATTTTCATATAAAATATAATAAATAATTCAACTTTTTCAAATCTCAAAAAAATAATAATATTAAAAAAATAATATTTTAACAATATTTTATTTAACTTTTAACTTTTATTTTAATTTATCTCATATCAAATTACTATTTAATCTTAATTAATTTTCTACTCACATGCGGAAAGTAGCTGAAAGATAATACGTCCAGCTTTTGAACAAAGAGCAGAAGAAAGAGTAGTAAAAAAGTATTTGAACGAAAAATAAAATTATAATTAAATTTTGTTTAGATTGAGAAACACTTTCAACTCATTTTATCTTATCTCATTATTATAATTTTTATAAATTTTTACAAAATATATAATAAATAATTTAATTTTTTAAAATTTTAAAATAATAATAATATTAAAAAAATAATATTTTATTTAACTTTTAATTTTCATTTTAGCTCATCTTATTTTCACCATCCAAACCTTATCTAAGATATGTTGGATGATATCATGCATGATGCATGACGGCATGATCCCTAGCTGGTCTCCTTCATGAGATGATTCATCATGAATTGAATGTTTCCTGTTGAGACATCTTTATTAGTTGGATGGGCCTACACTCACATTCGGAGACCCTCGCGGGAGCTTCTGCTCATCTATTTTAAAGTTTTTTTTTTTT
>QEOT01004838.1:175714-213626 GCA_003123785.1 Pterocarya stenoptera | reverse complement strand
TTTTTTTTTTTTTTTTTTTTCTTTTTGCAACTTGGATTTTAGCTACTTTGCTGTTGAGTGCCTCATTCATTCTTCTGATCATCTGATCCACGTACGTACGTAAGTTACCCCTTATCCTTAGTTAGGAGCATCCAATGCGCATATATATATATATCTATAAATATATATATCTATAAATATATATATATAATTTCTAAAACTTGTTCTCTATCAGACAAATTACGTACAATCATTTCGGACGTGGCTGAGAAGCTTCCTGATCCAATTCAGAATCCATCGCTTTAGGCTGCGTTTGGAACCACTCTTCATCCCAACTCATCTCAACTCATTTTAACTTATCATTACATTTTTTTCAAATTTTAATATAAAATATAATAAATAATTCAACTTTTTCAAATTCTAAAACAACTTTAATATTAAAAAATAATATTCTAACAATATTTTATCATCTCAACTCAACTCAACTCATTTCAACATCCAAACTCACCCTTAGTTTTGCCTCATAAATCTGTCAGGATTTGGAGTAAGTGTACGTACTACATTATTGCGTGCAGTACTGGAACCCTTGCTCTCTGTGATCCACAGCTAGCTGCCACCGGTTTTGCTGAGAACCACCCTCAGATCATCACAAATCCACCCTTTCGTCGTAGAATTAATATTGATATTAACTACTATTTGAGATCAGACAATACACTATTATAAAATGATTAAAATACTTTTATAATAAAATATACTTTTTTTTCATTTTTACATATTTTAAACTGAAAATATTGAGAGAGACGGGCAATGAGAGAGCTCGAAAATGAGAGAGAGATTTGAGATGATGAGAGAGAAAGACGATAAGAGAGAAATGATGAGAGAGAGATATCTAAGTTGATGAGAGAGAGAGAGAGGCGATGAGAGAGAAAGCTGAGACAATGAGAGAGAAAGAGATAGCCGAAGGTTTAGTTTTGTACCAAAAAAAAAAATTTATAAATAGTGTAATCGTGTAGGGTGTGCAAAGTGTGCATCTTTAGAATAGCAAATGTGTATCAATACTCTTGGTCGAAGGATGGAATGGTTGCACTTTTTCTTACCATGCAATAATGCCATGCATATGTCCTTAATTTGCGGATGAAGGAGAAGATTAGCTTGGATCAGGTGGTACTAGAGAATCTGAGATCATGAAATTAAATGCCTCTCAAACATGCTGCCTCATTTTTTTCATTGATCTCTTTTAATTCTTTGTCATGTATGGAGCATGCCGATAATAGTTTTCAATCAAATTTGTAAAAAGCGATCATTCTTTTCTCTTCTTGTTTTTGGATGACTGATATATAATTAACTCGTTGGTGCTTGGTCTAGGAATAAATATTCCAGGCTTAGTGCAAAAGGAAGTCATCAACAAGAAGTAAGAGATACGGAGAAAGGAGGGAACACGAAAAGAGAGAAAGTTAGACATGCAATACGAAAGAAAGACATAAAAAGACAAAAGAAAGGTTGAAGGAAGAAAAAAGTCAGACACGGGAGAAAAAAAAGGATGATGTGAAATAAACTTATCCTCCATTACCACTCCCAAAAGCCCATAAGAAATGAGATTTGATTAGGTGAAAGAAGGGATTTTTTCAGGACGCCAGCTGGCCTGTTGGAGGAGAGAACTTATTCAACCTCACAATCTAAGACATCATTATTTGGATCTTCTTTAGGCTAAAGTGGTTACTGTCCCCCACTGTAAAGTAAGGTACGAAAAATCATGAGAGACTGTAAAATACTTCTACCATAATGGATTTGCCCTCCAAACGACTCGTAGATATAAGCCCTATGCCCAACAATGTAAATTAGTGACTCATTCTCTACTTACATTTCTTGTATTTTTTTCTATTTACTACTATGAATGTATATACAAATACCATTTTGACGCCCTGAATCGCCACTACGGACATTTGGACATTTCGTCAAGGCTCAAATCACTACCATGGATCGATGATAACTCTTTCTCTCGTTCCGACCTATTGAACGATTTTATGCATCAACAGTTGATGCCATATGTGGGATAGTTTTCATTTTGTCCTGCATTGGTAGAAGGATTCTTCCTTGGCTCACGAGATCTCTCTAAAAAAGATCATATGAGTATCGTGACTTTCCACGTAGTACTTTACTTCACCAGTGTTGTTAGAATAAATAAGATATATAAATGGATGGACCCAGTGTGATAACCCGAAACTTGATTAGATTACATCCATGTTTATTTCATTACCTTTATAGTATTTTAGGACCATGAGAATATGTCTAGTTGGACTTAGCCCTTGGATTTGTAAAATAGCAACCCAAGCCCAAGAGAAGGCCAACTAAGTCCATGAATATTTTGGTCACCATAAGAAGCCCAAGCCCAAAAACCCTAGTAATGTTTGGCCCATGACCAAAAGCCCTTGCTACAAGTGTCATATGTCATGCATGCAGAGCACTATGTATCTAGACATGATAGTGGGCTAAGGGAGAGAGAGAAACGTGTTTGGGAAGCCAAGGGAAGGTATGCACGCCAACCCTAACTTGGATGCCACATGTCATGCATGCAAGATACCTTCTAGAAGAAAGCAAGAAGAAAAGACCTAGAGAAGGCCAAGGGATTTTCAACCAACTCATCCACATGCCTACACCATGCCACTTGGCATGAGTTTGAAGTTCCAAGATAGATTGCATAGGAAAATGGTGCCTAGGGAAGAACAAAGGGACTTCCAAGAGGGATTTGCATGGGGAAGGCCAAGGGACAAAAATGATGGTTCGGTTCCCACACCACATGCCCAAGCAAGGGATTCTCTTGATTTTGCCACTTGTCAATTATGTAAGGATCTTTTAGAAAGAATATGAGAGACAACAACACGAAATAACCAATCTGCCCTTACTTTCTCGGCAAATACACCCAAGGCACACTCACACACGCCACTTGTCACCTTAGGGTTACAAAGAGGTTCTTGGGAAGTGAACAATCACCTAGGGAAGAGGCATTGGAAGATGAAGGATCACATGGAAATTGGGAAAGGAGATGGACAGTTAGGGCAACGCCTATGCCATGTGTCACACATGCAAAGCCTCATTTTTGGGAGATGAAGAGACACAAATAGTAATTTACTTTTCTACCCCTAAGATGCATTATATCTAGACAAAACAAGAAAGGCATAGAACGCAAAACATTCGACTAGGGCCAAGGGCCACACGCTCAAGAGATTTTTCCACCTTTCCAAGGCAATCCAAGAGTGTGAAAGGGGAAGAGACATTCGGCTAGAGGGGGGAGAAGAGATGACACTTGTCCTTGATGCATTGGACCACAAGCAACCGATGAGGGCTTAAGAGAAATTCTATAAAAAGGGAAGTGAGACTCACGTCCAAGGGTTCTTCTTCCCTTTCCATTTTTGAAATTGCTTATGCTCTCCATCCTCCATCCCACCTTACACCAAAAACTTGAAGATTTCTCACATTTCACTCACTTTCCTTCCAACCAAACAAGAGAGGCTACTCTTGTCTACGTCTAAGAAAGGATCACGACACTAGCAAGAAGGAGGCTACGGTGAGGATCTCTTACTTTCTAACTTCTTCACATCACTCGTGCCTAACTCAAGGAGATGATGAATCTCCAAAAAGAGTTCTAGATTTTCGGTACACACACACACAAGTGCAAGGTTGTTTCATCTTGAAATAACCTAGGGTTTTCAGAAAAGATAAGGATGCTGAGTTATTGAGGACTTAGAACCTCCACAGTTTTGGCCACCCACATGAACCACACACACACACGTTCAAGATCTAACCGAGGGTCACAGATTTTGAAGGGTTTTCATGTCTATAAACTCTAGAACCGAATGGTCTTGGATTTTCCATGAACAAGAGACAACCTAAAACCACCCACACACTCATGCACATGGATTAGGATTTTTGAAACTCTTGTTCTAACGATTTGCATGTTCCATTTACAGCTTGCTATTTGTTTTCTCGAAAGATTTTTGTAAGTATACACTCAACCTAGATTGGCTAACATACGTATATGCTTGTGTAAATATTTCATTTTTCTTCTCATCTTTGAATGTTAAGCTATGTCTTTGCTTGGTTAAATCTATTGCTTTTACTTGTATAAGATCATGAGAAAATTTTATATGTTTCAGATCCGTGATGAAAATGTAATGAATCACATGCTTATGTTTCAGTTTTGCTTGATGTTGTGTTGATGTTTCACTCATCATGAAGTTTCGGCTATTGTAATGTTGTATGCTTCGGATTCCTATGATGTTGCCATGATTCCATGTTTGATTCATCCATACTATGACTATTGTTTATTATGTTTCAAGTATAGAACATGTTTAAGTGAAGATTTTCTATATTACATGTCTTTGAAGTTTTGGCCAAGATATATTTGGTTATGTTCATGAGATTTTTTTGATGTATCACATGCTCTATGTTATCATGCCATGATTTAAGTATGTTACGCTTCATGAGTTCATGCGTGGCATCTCATGTGTCACAAGTCTAGTATGAAAAAGATCACGTCTTAAGTCTCATGTTACATGCATTTAGGTATAAGGTTTTTCAAAGAAAATGAAAAGTGACAAAAATGTTTTATCACGATTCTAAATGCTAGGATGGAAAATTGTCCTGGTGGAATTTCTATGTTCATTCTGAAGTACTTAAAAATAAAGTGGTAACCTCTGGATCCACAAAGAACTGTCGGCGTGCCTCGAATGGATTTTTTTTGAAAGAATGCCGAGCAAGATAGCACCTAATGCTAGTGGGTGCCATGACTAAGGTCCTTATTGTGGGTTACAACAAACAAACTCTAACATCAACACCAAATTGGGAAGGCCCATGGAAAATCACAAAGGGAAAAAATCAACTAATACCAACGATAGCAAAAGCATCACAGAAGTACACACTCTTTGCTAACGATAAACAGTCACATACAATCGTATGAATGATCAATTATAAGTCAAGTGTTCATTCAAACAAACTTCCTAAAGGCCTATCCCCAAAGGCCCTTATTACAAATTTCACAAGTCTTCTCGAACTCTGCAATCGAACATCTCCCGTCTAGTTCGGTCGAATCATCTCCCTTCTAGTTCTCCAATCGAAATTCCATGCTTGCACCTAACGCGATCAAGTCATCTCTAGCCTAGCTTTCCAAGCTAAGTTCTACGCTTGCACCTAACACGATCGTGTCAACTCTTGCCTAACTCTCCAAGTCGAGCTTCGCACTTGCACCTAACGTGATCGAGTCATCTCGGGTCTAGTTCTCCAAGCCGCGCTCGCACCTAACGTGATCAAGTCATTTTCCGCCTAGCTTTCTAAGTCAAGCCCCTTGCTCGAAAATCTTCATTGTTTTGCACAAACAAACAAGAAAACCAAGATCCGGCTCCTTATAATTTATTTTGCTACAAGTTTCTACGGGCTATCTCTGTCACGACTTGTCTTGAAGATTCTCAAGACTTTTTTGTTGAGAAAATTAACTTTAAGAATTGCGGGCATACCATAGGGGCAAATATTCCATGCCCAATATAGCATTCCAGGCCTAGTCCATAAGAGAGCCATCAATAAGAAGTAAGAAATAAGAAAGGAGGGGACAAGATAAGAGGAGAAGTCAGACACGCAAGGGTAAAAAAGACAAGGGAAAGGCTAATGGAGGAAATCAAGTTAGACACGGGAGAGAAAAGGGTGGAGGTGATATAAATTTGTCCTCCTTCACCACTCCCAAATGGCCATAAGAAAATGAATCTAATCAGATGAAAGGGGGGACTTCTTCAAGACATTTGGGCGACTCTTGTTGGTGGAGAGAGCCTATTCAACCTTGTTAGGCGAGACACCATTCTCAGGATCTTTTTTCGGGTAAAGGGGTCCCCAACCTCCATTATCCAGTGAGGTACGAGAGATCATGAGAGATTGTAAAATATTTATATCATAGTAGATTTGCCCTTTAAACAACCCATGGACATAAATTTTGTGCTGAACTACGTAAATCAATGTGTCTCATTCTTTACTTTTTTCTATATTTATTTTTTTATTCACTACTATGTATGTATGTACATACATCATACCAATGCCCTTAATCGCCACCGTCAACTTCTGACCACTTCGTCGTGGCCCGAGTCACCACTGTGGGTCAGGATGACTATTTCTCTCATTCCGACCTGTTGGGCAATTTCATGCATCAACACTTGGACTATTTTTCATCCATGCAAATCGGAGATCACTTCCTTTAATTCTCTTTTTTTTCTATTCTTCCTTTTTTTTCTTCAATTAAGGGTTAGTCTGTCCTATTGCCAGCCTCCCCACAAAGTGACTAAACACCAATCATGATATAAAAGAATCGTATTGTTTATATTCTTCTTCCCTCTCTAGTCTTCTCAATTTCTCAAAGAAGACATTGGAATAATTATCAATCCTTGTCTAATAACCTCCTCTCTCTCTCTCGATTTTCTTTTCATAATCGTTAGGAACCCAACTAGAGAAAGGACATGGATATGGTGAAACCTAGATTATGAAGTGAAGATGCTGAGTGTGTGTTGAAGTGATTAAGAGAGTTGAAGATAATCATGAGAGGAAAACGGTGTCACGGAGCTTGCTGAGAAAATGTTGTCGTTTGATGATAAGACGAACAAAGTGTTGCGTTCTGCTATTTAGTTAAGCCATGCATTTTTATTTAAGCTCTTCGTTTTGTTTTCTGTCATTTTATTACTGTTACTTTTCCAATCATTTTATTAGACCTTATTTCTGTTATGCATTATGCTGTACAAGTTTAAGAGGGTATACATGAGCAGAGAGGGAAATGGGAGGAATCATCTGGAATGTATAAAGAGTTTATGAGTTTATCCTTTGGAGGTTTAGGGTTCCTCGAATGCTCTATGTATCGGAAACTTTTATGAATGGTATAAGAGTTCACTTTTATCCATTCCATCCACCTGTGAATTCTACAATTTTTCATTACAAGCTAGTCTCAAAGTATCAGAGTCTTAATAATTGGTATCTAGAGCCACCGATTCTTCATGGATGAGGTATCTTCAACAAACAGCAAGCAAATTTGTTATTGATGGAAAAGTTTTTTGACAAGATGCTACATATCACAGATTTAGTCGACCGATTGCATGAAAACCATAAGGTTTTCACACAACAAGTACAGGAAATCTTCTTGGTCTAGGAAGACCAAGCTAGGGAAGAGGGTGTAAAAAGGTTAGTAGAGGTGGAGGAGTTTGTGGTAGTTCTCACGGAAGTTGTTCTCATAGAGATCCCCAAAGAAATCACTCATTCATCTGTTCTGAGAAATCCAACTCCGAAATCAATTCCTAACCTCTCGAAAGAACGAGTTGTCCAGTCTCATCTAATTCTTGATGGAGAAATTATTAAGTGGGAAGCCAACATTGTCCAATTCCGTCTCAAAACTGGCATTTACAAATCTAGGAGTGATGTTCATCGAGATGGCAATTAGCTTTGGTTCTTCATATGGGAATTTTTTATGAAACTAATCAGGTTTCCTATTCAGGGATTTTTAACCCAGGCAGTCGCACTTTCTCTTAAAATCGTAGGGGTAATGATACCCTTTCCTCCCGTCTAGAACTCATTTACCTCTCATGACGTGCCAGCTAAGTTTTTTAAAACATCTAAAATAACTGCTAACAACAACTATCAAAACATTTCAAATTCAAAAATAAATTTCAGTCCTCCCCGTGCTCTCTTCCTCCGCATCATCTCTATTGCAATTCTGCCAACCAACACCGTTCGACACCTCCATCACAAATGAGTCTCTCTCCCTCCCTCTATCTCTCCTCAACCCTCTCTCTCTCTCTCTCCACCTGTTTTGGGCCATTGGTCGAAAATGGTTGATGTTTACTAGTTACAGGTGCCGCCGCCACCACCACCACCATTGTCGCAACTCCAGTGCCACCATACAGACTGCCAGAGATGCCCTTCTCATGCCTCTAGGTAAGCCCCAAGTCATTCCTCTCCCCCTCGTACACTTGCATGTGCCATAACCCCTCTTTTGCAAAAATCATAGATTGGTCCACCCCACCCATCGGTGATGCCTTCCACTACCAGTACACCTTCAATGCGGCCAACAACACGCTCCAACATATAGGTACTATCATGCCTCTCTCTATCATAATCGAGATAGGGCCACATAGGAGGCTGTTGTGACTAATGCTCAAATGGACTTTTTTGTGTCCTTCAACTGGATTTTTCTTTTGTTTTAGTCAATCTTGGTTGTGATTCATTCACTATATGCCATTTTTCTCTGATGTGGTTGTGGTTGTATTTGGTTCTGATAGCTAGTTCTAGTCGATCATTTGTGCCCCTATGTTGGTTCTACCTTGTGTTCCTTGCTTCCCTAGCTTTTGTACCTGAGCCGGTTCTAAGTAATGGCGGATTCTACGAAAATAGACTAATAGAGGATATTACATTTATCATTTTGGAATGTATGGTTCTACTTATATGATGCTTCCATGATTTTTTATCTTTTGCCCATGAGGGTAATGGCCATTTTGTGAAGGTCGAATGTTACAGAGAAAGCAAAATCATATTGTAATGTGTACAATTTTGGTCAGGGATAAAAATTAATGTTTGGTCTGGTTGAAAATTAGTTATAATGAATACAGATTTTGGTTGATTGTCATGTGTAGTAGACTAGTTGAAAATTAGTTGTATGTACTGTATTTGGTTGTATTGTAATGTGTAGTGGGTCAGTGGAAAATTAATTGTAATGCGTGCATTTTTTGGCCGAGTTGTAATGTCTACCATTTCGTTGTAATGGGTACTCCAATTATGTTTAAAATGATTATGTTAAAAACTAGATGTTTTGAGTTGATAGAAGTAAAAATTTGTTGTGATGGAAATTGCACCGAATCAGACTAGCATTTTTTATCAGCTTAAGGTCAATCTTTTGGCCTCTCTAGCATCTTTTGCATGAACCCTCAGCTTCGTGTTAAGGGCCGAAAGTGTTCGTAGATGGCTTTTGGAATAGCACTAAAACAAGTGGTGAAGTATGTGGTTGATACCTTTCCACATGAAAGTCCTTTTTCCCCATTTTCCTGAGTTTTTAATCATGTCTCTAAATACATGTGTAATGAAAATAACAAGCAAATATCTCTAACTACAAGTGTAATGCAAGCACAACTCACCTGCAATTAACCAACAAATATGGACATCAATAAGTGAAAGTGTAACATATCACTTGCTTACAGTCCATAAAATAAGTGAAAGTGTCTCTTTGTGTCATGCTTGTACCATATTCAGGATTTTTTTTTTTCTACCCAAGTAAAAAAGTTGCATGATTGGCCAAACTGCAAACCAAAGAAATAACATGACTTATCCAATACCATATTCAAAGTGCATGAAAATTTATCCAAGACGGACCACATTCAAAGTGCACGAAATAAAAGAATAAAGAACTAATCTTTACAAACAATTCAATCCCAAATTGCCTCCACTAAAATAACAGGAAGTGCCTTGAGTTTGCTGGCAAATTCAGTGTGTTACCTACATAATCTCAACCAAAAGAGAGAACGAAACCAGGTTTACAAACCTATATATCAAACTCCAAAATGGAACTTATTCTAGGCCTCTGATTTTGCTAAAAGAATTAAAAAAAAATAAAGGCCTTTGATCAACTATAACCTCAAAAAAGAATAAAACCCCAGGAATAACAAGTCAAGTACGGATTATGATTAATATCCATTGCCATGCATAATCAAGAACATGAGCAAGTGCAAACAATCTCACCTCCTAGGTTTTTATTAAATCCCTAGATCATTTCGTTTTTCCATTTCATATATCCCTATATCCTTTTTTTAGACATTAGCTTAATTCAAAACTGTAATTTTCTTAGTTAGTTATATTTATTTAAGGTAAGGGATTCTGTTGAAAGCTTCAATTGCGAAGAGGTAGAGGGCCAAATACGCAACCAACTCAGAGAGAATAATACATCGCAATCACAACTAGACACCAAATATGCAGCAATGAAAACCAAATCAAGGGGGAAATGGGCACATAACAAATGAATCACAACCAGATTGACTAAAACAAGAGAACAATTTAGCAGAGAGACGCAAAAAATTTCCATTCGAACATTATTCACAACAGCCTATGACAATATAAGCCATAGAGATAGGGAGAGGTAGACCAATCTATGATTTTTGCACAAGAGGGGTTAGGGCACATGCAAGCGTATGAAGGAGGAGAGGAACAACGTGGGGCCTATTTAGAAGCGTGAGAGGGACGTCTCAGGCGGTGTTTATGGCGGCGCTGGGGTTGCAACGGTGGTGGTGGCAGCACATATAACCAGTAAACGTCAAACATTGTAGACCAAAATCAATGGAGAGAGAGAGAGAGACAGAGAAAGAGAGTCTAGGAGAGGTACTCACATGAGATGGAGGCACCGAACGATGCCGGTGGGCGAAGTTGTGAGAGAGATGATGAGTGGGGAGAGAGCGCGGGGAGGACTGAAATTTATTTTTGAATTTCAGATATTTTGATAGTTTGTGCTGTTGATGACTTAGTTTAAAGGTTAAAAACTAAGCTGCCACGTCATGGGAGGTAAACGAGTTGTTGACGGGAGGGAAGCGTATCATTATCAAACCGTAGAGTGTGGAACAATGTAGAGGAAGCTCCTCCTCAGTCTCTGCTCAAGGTTGATTTAGAGCTCCGTATCACTCTTTGTGCTCCATTGAAGCTCAACGGCGATGGCTACACCGTTCTCGTTCCCACCTATGTAAACCCAATCGTGGCAAAAGGGACAATCCCCAGCAGTACACAGAGGGTTGCACTCTCAGAATCTGAACCCGAAGCAAAGGCTCCTCTCCTTGGCGGGCTCACTGATCCAGTCTACGACCTACTCCCTGCACGTCTCATATGGCACCTTTCCTGGAAGACCCAGACCCTTTGGATTTCCAAGATCAGAGTGGAACACCCAAACCGCATGATGCCCAATCGAAGATGCATCAACAGCAACAGCTTGGGTCCTCTATATGTTTTTACGAATTTTTGGAGTTTTGTTTGTATGACTTGCAATGGGAGACATTCGTGAATTTTCTCATCTCGTGAAGTCTGTCTCCATGGCAAAGTTTACTTCTCAAGAAGTTGAAGCACTTCAAAACGGTGGTAACTAGCGTGCAAGGGAGTTGTTTGATAAAATGCCAGAAGAAACTCTTGCTGACGGGGACTCAATAGATTCTGAGTACTGGAAGTGGGGAAATGAAGCTGAAGAGTTGGGCGGTACTCTCAGTGGTAAGCACATTTTCCTTATCTCTATTTTCACTTCCTATCGAGATTTGAGTGCAAAATATACCATTAAAGACATTTTGGAGATATTTGAAGCCTTTCATTTTTCTATTGTAACCCTTGGTGGAGGACCATGGAAAAATTTCACGGTTGAGTTGGCTGAGAATTTTAAGGGTAAGAAACTGTTGGTTCCTTATCTGCTTGATTTATTGACACTTAGTGTGGTTTTTGAGCCCTTTGATAGAGGAAGAGAGTATACCCCTGTTTTCCACTTATTAATGTCAGATGCTATGTTGTAGTTTTACTTTTCCCTCGGTGTATGTCTCTAAAATTGGTTGTAGGATATGATGATATTTCCAATGCCTACACCCTTGCTAAGAATTCTACGGATACGTGGAAGTCTTCTGCGCCTATATGGGAGAAGAAATTTTGCCCAGTAATTTTTGGTGTTTGTTCATTACTGGGTGCCGATTTCAAGACCACCAAGAACCCCTTGTGGAGAGGGGGGCTTTCTAGGCCCAAGTCATTATGTAACGCCTGTGGGATCAGTTACAGGAAGATGAGGATTTCTTTGGTAGGTTTGAGCTACGGATCATATAGGAAAAAAGACAAGTTACACTGTCATCGTACTTCTTCTGCTACCACCGCCAATGCTGCTGATGCAACCACATTCACTACTTTAACTGTTAGTAATGGTGGTGGCAGAGACCTTAGTGTGTCCTTGAAAATGAAATTAATGGCGTTGGGTAAGGATTGGTTGCTGCAAGGGTCACCCTCAGTGATGAAGACACCAATAACCACAAAACAACCTACTTCAAGCAAAATGGGAAGCTGGGTTATTACTGTGGCTGGAAGTTAGTTGGAAAGGGTTTATCCTTTTAGCAAAAGAATTTCAAAAAAATTGTATGGCTTCCACCATGTTCATAGTAGCACATGCATCAAGGAATCACTACCCACACCACATGAGATTAAAGGAGCAGGGCAGTGGAAAAGGCTCATAAGTTTGCAAGATTTAGTAGATAATAATTTCGCTCTTCAGTTGCTCGATATAATGCCACCTCTGTGGCCCTTTGATAGAGGTTGAGAAAAAGAAAAGGCCTTGGTTTTACTTGTTAGCGCTGCAAAAGTTATGGACACAATTTATTACCTACGGGCCGGCTTTAGTGATCCAGCTTAAGAGATTGGTTAAAGGAGCATGTTGATGCATTAGAGTTAGACAAGTTAAATTGGATGGAGCATGGCTCAGTCACTCAAGATGTCAAGAATGGACTGAATTTATAAAGTCTGATGCAGCTATTGAAGTGTTTGAAGATAATGGAAAATGCCTCATTCCTTAGTAAAGATAATCCGAGTCACTTGTTTGGAATTTCAAAGGGTTCAAATAGTGGAACATTAGTAACTGATAATGGTTCTAGCAGTCATTTTGGTCTTGGTAAGAGACCACGTACTGAAGATGCCAAGTTTAAACTTCTAGAGGAAAGCCAGGATTCTTTTACTTCTGATGATGAGGAGTTGAGCCCTCTAAGTGGGCTTGTAGAGCAAGTTTATGCAATTGCAAGTGAGTATGCTGCAGTCCATAAGAGCCATACTAATGTTTGCAAAGATTACTTGGCTATGAAACATTCCTCAGTTGAAGGCCAATTCAAGTTTAAGGCTATCCTCCTTGTTTCCAAGAGGACTTAAGAGATGCCACTGACTTGGAATTGTTGAAGCATTGCAGCACCTTGAGGGCAATGTGCTTTAAGAGAGGGGGTTTGTTAGGAACCCAGCTAGAGAAGGGAAGGGGATATGGTGGAACCTAGCTTATGAAGTGAAGATGCTAAGTGTGTGTCGAAGTGATGAAGAGAGTTGAAGATAATCGTGAAAGGAAAACAGTGTCGTGGAGCTTGTTCAGAAAACGCTGCCGCTGTCTAATGATAAGAAGAATGAAGTGTTGCATTCTGTTGTTTAGTTAGGCCATGCATTTTTACTTAAAGCTCCTCGTTTTGCTGTCTGTTTATTCCTGTTACTTTTCCAGTCATTTTATCAGTCCTTATTTCTGTTATGCGTTATGCGGTACGAGCTAAAAAGGATATATGGGAGCAGAGAAGGAAAGGGGAGGAATCATCTAGAATGTATTAAGATTTTCTGAGTTTATCCTCTAGAGGTTTAGGCTTAATGCCCTACGTATCGGAAACTATTATGAATGTTATGACAGTTCGCTTTTATCCATTCCATCCACCTGTGAATTCTACATTTTTTCATTACAAGCTAGTCTCAAAGTATCAGAGTCTTAACAATAATCAAGAATAAATTGAAAGAACTTGGCATTGACCATGTATGTGGACTTTCAAAAATGATTAGTCACCTACCAAACCAGAAGAAAGAAGAAAAACATAAAAGAATTACCCACCACAAAAGTTGTTATTTTTAAATCTAGAAACAAAGAGGGAGAGGTCGGATCAGGAGTGCATGTCTTCTCTTCCCTGGAGCACTGGAGAAAGCAATCCTCTAAATTCTTCTCCTTCAAGTTTTAAAGTCCAAGGTCCAAACTGAAGACGCAGTTATCCTTAATTTACAACTTTGGACCAAAATCCTAAGAGCACTAGCATTGGCTTGGCTAAATGCATATTCAAAATTTAGCTAATATCATACTTTTTTACATTTGCCTATTCCATTTAAATTCAATCTCCTATTTGGATTAGTCATTTACTCTCTACATAATAATAAAATATTATTAAATTAATATTTTTTTATTTAATTTATTTGTATCACATTTTATAATTCTACCAATTTAATATTAATAATAATTATTTCTAATTAAATTAAAATTTAAAAAAAATCATATTTTTAAAAGTCATTTAATGCTAATAACAAAAAATATTTGATTAAACTCATCAAAAATTCTATCTAAATTTCTTAATTACAAATCAAATAATATTTTTATTGGAGTGAGAAATTAATATTTTAATATTTATTTGGAGTGCGAAATTATTATTTTAACTTTTGGTGAATCAATTTGGTTCTTCAAATTTGGCTAATCACTGTAGCTAAAATCCAAATTATTTTAGAGATGCCCAATCCAATATGGGGTCTTTTTAATACAAATTCTCTAAATTTTAACCAACATTTAACTTTGCCCAAGCCAATGCTAGTGCTCTTAAGTAGGCCTTCCTTGCTAAATTGGGCATCATAAAATATAAAAGAACAACTAGCTTTGTAGAGGAGAGAAATCTAATTTGGAATTTTGGCTATTTGTTAGGAGCGGCAATATATATGATATGACGTGTGAACCGATACGAAATAAGAGGGTTTTAGTTTAATATAGATGGGTTTGAATCAAATCAATAAGATACGATTAATAAATGGGTTAATTGGTGAACTTTTGAAATTCGCAATCAACTTGTATAATACAAATAAATTATATTTTCAAATTTTATAAATGTTTAGTCTTATATGTCTTTTTGTTGTTGTTGACAGTATGTAATATTAATATTAGTATTTGTAATATGTAATTTTATTTTATAAAACTAATAATTTTCATCTATATTATTTATTTGGATATTGATAATAAAATATGTTGTAATTGTTAGGAGTGTAAGAAAAAAAACCCGAAAATCAGTTGAAATGGACAGGACAGGTGGGTTTGGTTCGATTGGTAATGGGTCCTAAGCAGTACCAGTTCTTAAGAACCGAAATCGGTCCTAAACAGTGCGGTATCGATTTTCATATTTTGAAAATCAGTTTAAACCAAACCAGACTGATATATATTATTAATCTTTATATTATATATTATATACTAATATATGATAATTTCTAATTAATATAACATAAAATTAATATAATATTCATGTAAGTTAAACACTACTTATTCTAGTATAATTAGATACTAATTATACTATTTTAATCTTATTATTCAAGTTTATTAATCTCACTAATAAGTTAGGCACTACTTATACTATACTAGTATAATGAAACGTTAATGAATTAGTAATTGTTAGCAATAAACACTAAACTCTAACAATTAAGTTTAGTATTAAAAAAAAATTATAATATTAAACTAGTATAGTGTCACGCATGTAAATAGTAAATTGGAAAACCGAACCGACATGAACGAAATTGGAAAAACTGAAAGTTTCGATTTTGGTGATGAATTGATCTATATCAATGTTTAAATTTTCAAAATCGATATATATCAGTTCGATTCCAAAATTTGTATAAAATCAGACCGAATCGAACCAGTTACACCGCAAATAATTGTACATGATTTTTACCGTTAACTTTGTATTATATATGAAATTATATTAATTGGATTAATAAATAAATATACGGGTCAACTCAATCCATTTATATGAAATGGGTTAAATGGGTTGAAGCAGGTTTAATGAGTTAATATGGGTCATGTCTAAGATCAACTTCACTATTCAAGCCAACAACTTTCTCGAGCATCTTCTGTCGATTGTCAGCCTATTTAACCTAATTAAAGCTAATTACTAAACAGGTTAAGTGAGTCGTGCCATGTCACCCATTATTTAAATGGGTCGTGTTAAGATTTAAAGGTCTAACCCATTTAATTAAATGGGTTGGTTAGAGTTGAGCCATATATTCTAATAGTTTAATACTCATAACTTAATACGACACGAATACAGTCAACAAACACGAATTGCCATCCCCTTACTATTTTTCAACATTATTAGATATTCTGACATCAAAGAGCCAAAAGAACATAAGAGAGAATTTTGGGTACGAGAATGCATTTCTTCTCCCTCAATATCCAATGACATGAAAAGGATGGACATCTTCAAAGATTAACAAAGAAAACAACATCAACTACATGCATCACAACAATTAACAAGCAGCATGGTTGGTTTTCATAAGTTCCTTGTTGTTGGTGCTGGTTTTGGCATTCCTGGGGAGTTTTTTTTTTTTTTTTTATCTTCAATTAGCAATCTTGATGCAATCTCTAATCGTGCCAACTATCTCTTTTTGTTCGCCAATCCCAGCCACCTGGATCAGACACAAACAAAGAGAGAGACATGATATCAGAATTATTGAGTTTTTCGTTTCACAAAGCAACAAGCTGAAACCGGACATTAGATGTATATTTAGGCCTCATTTGGTTACACAGTTTAGATAAGATAAGATGAGATATTTTGAATAGTAATTAGATTTTTGAGTTAAGATGAGATAAGATGATTTGTAAAAACTATATTTGGATAATGAGATGAGATAAGATAGCTTTTACTTTTTAGGATTTGATAAAGGTGTAGGTCCCACCAATGATTGAAAATCATTTTATAATTCTTGAGTAATATTTATGAATATATTAATAAAAATTTATGTTTATAATTAATTAAAAAATATACCATAAATAAATTGATATCTCAAAATTTATATTTAATCAAAATTACTCTATATTCCCACCAAAAATTAAAATGGTGGGTTTCGACGGAGGGGAAGAGGCATGTACAGGGAAGAAGAATGATCTCGAAATGGGATGGAAAAAAAGAAAAGTGCACTGTTTACATAACTTTTTACTATTTATGTTAGTTTTGTAATGTTCATTGCACTGTTTATGTATGTTTTGTAATGTTCATTGCACTGTTTATGTATGTTTTGTACTGTTCATTTTATTGTTTATGTTAGTTTTGTACTGTTCATTGTATTGTTTATATCGGTTTTGCACTGTTCACTTAACTTTTTATTGTTTATATCAGTTATTAATTTCAAAATGCAAATGAAGGCTAAAAACGTAGAGATGAAATAAAAACATCCCACTGGCCGTTTGGATACCTAGATGAGACTTGCTGTACATCCCATATGAGATAGTTTGTATCTCATCTAGGTATCCAAACCGGGCCTTTTCTTTTGTTTCTATTGAAAAAGTTAGGATATTGGGGGTGGTGTGAAAGGGAGGAGGATGGAGTTACGGAAAAGGGAAAAGCTACAACATTTATGGTATTTACCAGCATGAGGAAAGCAGGAGATCGATTGCGGACACGGCAAATAGAGTCATAAAGGTGGTCGGTGAAGAGGGAGAGCTTGCCTCTGGGTCCAACCTCGCACCTCCTCTCCACAATATCCACTCCCAAAAGCCTAACCTTCACGCACGAAAAAATGAAGCAATTCGTTTCATTCAGGATGAAATGAATCTTTTCATTGCTAAACTTTCCCCTCCCACTTCCCCTTCTCCTTTCCCCCTCGCAATCTTCGAAATCCTACTGTAAATCTTCGAAATCAACTTTGAAATCTTCAAAATCCGCAAGCTTTATTGCTTCCATCCAGTAAGTGAGTCTCCCTGCGGGGGTTTCTTGTTTCTCACTACTACCTATCTTTTATTTGGGTGATTGTCTACTGGATCTTGTGCATGTAATTCGAGCTTCATGTATAAGTTTGTTTTTGGCTAATTTTTTCTTTGTTGCGTTTTGCTCTTATCGATTGAATTTGCATCTTTGTTTCTTTTTTCATTTCCTTGGTCTGTAGCACCCCACTCCATATACAACTAATTTATTTTGGTGATTGTCTACTGGATTTTGTGCATGTAATTGGAGTTTCATGTTTAAGTTGGTTTTTGGGTGATTTTTTTATTTTTTGCTGGATTTTACTCTTATTGATTGAATTTGCATCATTGTTTTTTTTTTTTTTTTCCACTTCGTTGGTCTGTAGCACCCCATATACAACTAATTTATTTGTTAACGTGAGCTTAGCTTTAATTGGAGCAGCCTCTACAACTCAACTGCAAAGAGAGAAGAATAGCCATGATATGATGAATCGCTGAGGGATGAATCGCTGAGAGTTCTATCGCTGGAAGGATAATCGCTGGAGGGAAAATAGGCTAGGGGCAGTTTTGATATCTGACCAAAATTTGAATGGGAAATGACCAACAACCCATTCGTGCGCATGCAGGCCCCTAACTGGGACTGTACGTAGAACGACTCCAATATATATGTGGTAAATGAAGATGAGAAAGTCTTTATGCAGTCCCGTATCAGAGGACTAGCCGCGCACGCCCAACGTGGCAAAAACGCTCCTTTTTATTAAGGGAGAAAACGCCCCGTTTTATTAAGTTTCCTTTCCTTCCTCTCCTTACCAGCTTCCTCGCATGCCCAACGAATTGAGAAAGGGATTCCTTCCTCTCGAAGACCCCAGAAGACTCCCCCCCTTCCTCCTTTGGGTGGTGGTCTTCTCTTCATGAGAGATCGCTTCCTCCCTCCCCGAGACCAAACCGTTTGCCCAGAAGTGTAGCCCTAACTTCATTCCGTCGGTGGTCGAGATTCGAGTTGCCTAGAATAGCTGATTTCGCCCAAACCCTAATGTCGTCGTGCGAGGTGGTGGAGGAGTTGATTCCGCCTGAGCCCAGCCATAAAAACGCCCCATCTGAGCCCTAATTTCTTCTGAGCCCAGCCCTAACTTCACTCCATTCGTGAGATAGGTTGATTTCTGACAATTTTTTTATGGCAATGTTTCTCTGTTTTTGCAATGTAGTTTTTCAGTTGAGCAATTCAAATAAGAATAGATCTTTAATTACTGCTTAATTACTGCATTTGGTATGCTTTCTGATTTTTGTTAGAAATTAAGGCATTTGGTAATGGTAATTTTGTGTTTGAGTTCGTAGTTGGTAATTCTGGAAATTCTGTGTTGGAAATTCTGTGTTGGAAATTCTGTCAGAATAGATCTTTTGTTGGAAATTCTGTGTTCAGTTGTTATTGGAAAATTCGTGCGGTCATTCCTGTGTTTGAGAAAATGTGTGAGAGTGACTCAGAATTAATAAATTTAATGATCTCTGGTTTTTGCCAATCCACGGGTTCATTGATACTTTAAGCAAGATCTCTTTCAGAATAGACTTTGAAGCCATGCTTCCTAATCAGCCAATGCATGTAAAAGTATATCATTTTTTATGTTTTAATTTCCTACATTTGTAATGTTATAATTTGCTGCATGTAAAAGTAGATCATTTTTTTATGTTTTAATTTCCTGCATTTGTAATGTTGTAATTTCCTGCATGTAAAACTAGATCATTTTTTATGTTTTAATTCCCTGCATTTGTTAAGTTATCATTTCTTGCACGTAAAACTAGAACATTTTTTATGTTTTAATTTTCTGCATTTGTAATGTTATAATTTCCTGCATGTAAAACTAGATCATTTTTTATGTTTTAATTTCCTGCATTTTTTAACTTATCATTTCCTGCTTGTAAAACAAGAACATTTTAATGGTTTCTTAAGAAGATGAACTATTTTAGTGTTGTGCGCCATAGGCCTAGTAGACTAAAAAATGCACATTTAAGAGCATTGTGCTTCTTAATGTGCTGCTATATGCTTCTGATCAATAGAACAGGAAGAGAGTTACAGTATGCCATACTTCCAACTACGTAAAGTGAAACTGTTAAGAAATTTCAAACAAATTGCTAGGTTTGACTTATAAGGTACAAGAAAATACATAGATCAAACACCTCACCTGACCAAGACTAGCAGCAGCAATTGGACGGAAATAGATCTGACCTTGTTGTAGCAATTGGACTAACAACAATTTTTTGCCTTCTGTTTTTCTGATTTGGAGGGAATTTATAAAAACTTAATGTGAATGGCAATAAAATGCCATAAACCAAGAAACTAAATGGAGACTAGGATTCAACATGGTAGAAACCATTGGCAGCCACAGCATAGTGCTACGTGCATCGAGTCTAAACTCATTCATGATATTATTTGTTCCAAGGGTTTTTACCACTATACTAATATTTTACTTGTTTCATGGATGTTTATGTTTAATAAAGTGCAATGTCTGAAACACAATCTCAATCGTCATCTTCTTTAGGTGATCGTTATTTGAAAAATGCTCCAATATGTTTATGTGGGAAAGTTGCACGTCTCAAAGTCTGGAACACCTCAAGAAATCCAAGACGACCTTTTTTTACGTGTCCAAAGTACAATAAAGAGGTCATCACTTAATCTCCTACACTGTTTAAGTTATTTTTATTTTTTCTACATTGATTTTTACAAGTTATTTTATGTAGGGAAAGCCATACTACAACTACTTTATATGGGCAGATATTGAAGAACTAAATGAAAGTCCATCTATCAAGGAAAGAGTACTCCGACAAAGAGAGGAAGAAGTCGAAAAGCGAGAGGTTGAAGTCTAAAGGAGAGAGAATGAACTCCAACATGCACGCATGCTACTGCGCGTGTACTGGGGATTTACAATTCTAATCTCATGTTGTTTGCTACGATCAAGATCAGTTGAAGATTAAGTTTGTGTTAGGGACTTTTTGTATGTTGTTAACTTTTTCAGTGTTCTAGTGTAGCCTAACACGCCACTTGTAAATTTTCTGCATTAATATGCAGTCTTGTCGAAGTTGTACTATGCAGTTTATGTTTCCAACTGTACTAGACTTATGTTGCCTTCAATATAACATATTTTTCATCAATTTTGTTACTATAACTGAATGATGGTGTTTGTAATATGCGAGAGCTGCTGCTCTTCTTTACATACCAGTACATTACTAATAAGCAGACTAACTTTAAAACAAGTCTAGCACCTAATAAGTAGATTAACTTTAAGAAGCAGACTAACTTTAAAACAAGTCCAGCACCTAATAAGCAGATGAACTTAAAGAAGCAGACTAACTTAAAACAAGTCCAGTACCTAATAAAGAGATGAACTTAAAGAAGCAGATTAATTTTAAGAAGCAGACTAACTTAAAACAAGTCCAGTACCTAATAAGCAGATGAACTTAAAGAAGTAGACTAACTTAAAACAAATCCAGTACCTAATAAGTAGATGAACTTAAAGAAGCAGACTAATTTTAAAACAAGTCCAGCACCTAATAAGCAGATTAACTTTAAAACAAGTCTAGCACCTAAAAATAAATAAATGACATTTGTCATGAAAAGCACAAGTACAAACGGTGACCACTTGTTGCTTTGGTCTGAAAATAAATAGAACAACAGGTACAAATGGTGACCACAAATACAAATTAAGACCATAAATGTATCCATAAATTTAGGATGTACAAACAACAACCACAAAAGGTCAAGTACAAAAATTCCAACCGCGACCAATAACAATTACATTCAAAATGATTAGCTCTACAAATACAACCAAGTGTACAAATGCTATAAGCTCCATTAGCACCTATGATCTGGCCAACACGCTCTTTACACCAACTAAAACTTCTCTGGTTGAAGATCCACCTGTAACTGCGTAAATGAAAATAGACTTAAAAATCACTTAAAATAGTCATACTTTTACTGAGAACAAATGTAGATGCATGAACTACTGCATACCTGTGTCGTGACACTTTGTTGTGTGCTAGGAAATAAGACGCATCTGTTATTGTTGCAACGCCACTTGTGTTCAAGGCCTCATCTATTACCGTTGCAATGCCACTTGTGTTCACGACCTCATCTATTGCCGTTGCAACCCCACTTGTGTTCACGACCTCATCTATTGCCGCTGCAACCCCACTTCTGTTCAACGCCTCATCTGTTACTACTACAATGTCACTTGTGTTCTTGCAGCCACTTGTGTTTAAGACCTCATCTGTAGTTGCTGCAAAGCCATGACTTGCTGGAGTGCCAATGAAGACCTCATCCAAAAGTTGACTTGCCTACATTTCAACCATACATAATTAAATTAGCATACATTTTTGAAACACATATCAGAAATAAGACAAAGTAGTTAAATACATTTTTTCTCTTTCTCTTGGCACCGGTCTTGGACTGTTTACATTTAGCTTGTGACTTCCTCATAACATTCTCTACTGTAGGTGTCATCCTCTTCGATGGAGGCCTCCCCTTACCTCTAACAATATGAGGACTCAATACTTTTTTTAAATTTCTCATTGAAACATCATTCACCTCAGTGCTAGTATTCACAATTACAGGCTGCGCCTTGTTTTTTGTGTAACTCAAATTAGCCAACAACTTCGGTCATATCATTGAATCATGATCGCTTTCAGCAGTATTTGTAACGACTTTGTAGCATAGCTTAATCAAATTAGCATACCTTCCAGCAGTTGGTTTACTACTCAAATCATCATAACTGCTTCGAATCAGAGCATACCTACGCTTAACGTCCTTCCGCCACCTGTCCATAATATACTTCGAAGGCACTGATTGAATATCTTTTACTGAAAAAATAGCTAGAATTTGCCTACATAAAATACCTCTCATTTGAAATAGGGCACACATGCATTTCGCCTCACACTCCTTTTTATTAAAGTATGCCTAGTATGTAACTCTTTTAATATACCCTTCAACTTGCAACTGGTCATTAAATTGATATGTCGAAATTGCCCCTTCCATCTTTATGAGAATACAATACGAATAGATAACCCTTATTACTTCAGACTGTACCTCCTTAAATTTAGAATTAGTATACAATTCCTAAAATTGCTTTTCCATAGGTAAATGGGTTATACATGGAATTGTGCAGTTGAATGAGTGAAAGTCTGCAGCCATTTCATTCTCTCCTCTCTTCCTCAGAGCATTGTCAAACTGATCAACAAATTCTTTTAACGTGGTCCCTGAATGAACAAAACCATCAAAAAATGCATTAATACTCTCACTCCTTTGCGTTGTGCTCATTCCAGCCCAAAATGTATCTTTTAGATATACAGGAACCCAATGGATCCTCTCACTATATAGACTTTGAAGCCATGCATTCTCATGCAAATTATACGTATCAAGCAACATCTCCGAAGACTTCTCAAACTTTTCAGAAGTTTGGCAATCGTAAACACATTTGTGCAATGTGCTCTTTAATCCATCGTTATATTTAGAATGGGAACCCAACTTCTCTGGCAATTTTTGCATAATGTGCCATAAACAATACCTGTGTAGGGTTTCCGGGAAGACTATTGCTATGACATTTTTCATGGTCATGTCTTGGTCAGTGATGATAGCATTTGGAGCTCTCCCATCCATACATTTCAATCAAGTCTCGAATAACCAAACAAATGTATCAGTATCTTCGCTTGAAATCAAACCTGCTTCAAACAATATTAATTGTCCATGATGGTTAACACCTACGAAAGGGGCTAATGGCATGCTATATCTATTTGTTAGGTATGTTGTATCAAACGTCACAACATCTCCAAAATACCCATATGCAGCTCTGTTACGTGCATCGGCCCAAAAAACATTCTTTAATCTTTCATCGTCGTCTAAATCCATCAAAGAATAAAATTCATCATTTTTATACTGCATTCTCTCAAAATACCCACGAAGTGCATCAGCACCTCCTTTACCAAGCCTAAGGTGTCGGGCCTTATCAATATAATTCCGCGCTTCCTTCTCAACAAATGGAAGATTATCGTATCCACCTGCCTCAACAACCAATGAGTTGAAACTTTTAGCCATACTTATGCCTGTCTTGTCGTTGATATCTAGTTGCCTTTTTACAAAAGCGTCGATAGACCGATTACATCTAAAGAACCTTGCCTTTCTTGGACTTAAGCCATGGTTGTGTGCATTATCAATGGTAGTTATACTCAACACCCCATCAAGCATAATTGCATTAATCTTAGCCTTACAATCCGTCTTCGTTGTTGGGCGTGGTTTAGAAACATTTGAAGTACGGTTCCTTGCCTTATTACCACTAGCACAACCAAGTGTTAAATATCTAACACTTTCATCGTCTTCCCTTTTACTTCTTTGGATCATTACGCCAAACCCAACCTATTTTCCATATTTCTTATAGTAGTCTAAAAGCTCATGCTTAGTTTTAAATGACATCCCCGGCCTTGGCTCTATAACACCATCATCATCATCATCATTTCCATGGCTGCTCGATGGTACTTCTTCAACCATCAATAGTACTTCCTCAACCATCGATGGTACTTCCTCAACCACTTAATTATCAGCCTCCTGCATTAACCCATAACACATATCAAGGCAAGGAAGGTATAAACCCAAATTCAATATATTAAGTGTATACCTGTTGTTGTTCAATGGACTCGTTGCCTATGTTTGAGCTATCCTGATAAGTATGTATTGCTTTCAGAAGAAAACAACGATCGCCTAGTAGACGAGGTTCCTATTGTAATGTCCTTAGGATTACTTAAACATCCCAGTACGGAATTGGAGGAGCATAAGGATAGCCAATTGGTGGTTTAAATGGTACTCCAGCTGGTTGCTGCAATTTACAATAAAAAAACATAAATACAACCTTCAAAAAATGGATTTAAACATAGAAACTTCCAAATCATAAAGTTTATCACCTCATTTCTCCATGAATGAGGGTCGGCATTTGGACAAGGAGCAAATGGTGGGAAGAATGTAGGTGGCATCATCCCATGATAACCAGGCATATAGCTATATGCTGACCAATCTGGATAAAATGATCTTGTTATTTCCTGAAATAATATTGCATACTGATTTATCACCAAATTATAAATGACACCAATAACATGGCTTTTGGATTGGAAAAGAATACCTGAGTGATTGCAGTAGTGCTGGTAGACCTTGTAGCACTGTTGGTAGGCCTTGTGCTTTCTTCCCCTTTCTCCATCGAACAATAGAAATATGGAAGGTGAATGCCTAAAATAAAGAATATTCCAAAAATGTTATAAATTAAGGACTTTTGAATGTAAAGTTTTCCACACAACTTAAGAGAATGTTAATCAGTAAGAAACAAGAATAGAAAAAAAAAAAGATACAGATAATGGATAATGCGAAGCATATAGCCTATTCCTAAACATGTTTAATAATCAGGTAATAAAATGGGTAGGAACACCCAGAGTCTTAACACAAAAAGCAATCCACTGATCATAACTAAAGTATATTCTTCATCTACACAGCCCCAAGAAAACAGATTCCTTGAGGGAAACAAAATATATCATATCATGCTCCTCTAATTCACTTCAAAAAAATAAATCAAGCAATATCAAACACTGATATGGAAAAAATATATATTTACAGTTTTGAAATTTTGGTAACTTTTTTTTTTTTGCCTAGACAAATGATAATCTTCAAATAATAAGTTCAGATGAATCTAGCTAGTTCCTTTAGATGAAAAAGCAAGCAAAGCTAGTTCAAACATTTGGGCGTTATTAAAATCGAAACTGAAACAGGTAA
Source organism: Pterocarya stenoptera (assembly GCA_003123785.1). Taxonomy (NCBI): domain Eukaryota; kingdom Viridiplantae; phylum Streptophyta; class Magnoliopsida; order Fagales; family Juglandaceae; genus Pterocarya; species Pterocarya stenoptera. The sequence goes on along the minus strand of QEOT01004838.1, from coordinate 188,346 downwards.
TAACAATGAGAATAGATCAAATACCTAGTGGCGCAGAGATGGTAGAGGTCTCGGTTTCTCTAGTTTGGCTTTGGGTCGAATTTACCAGTTGATGATGGTGGAGGAGTTGAGCATGACAGTGGTGGTGGAGGAGATTAGCACAACGCCGGTGGTGGAGGACCCAAAAAAATATCGGTCGTGCAGGGCTGCTAGCCGCAAAAGGATTTTCAGAGATTGCTTTGGGTCAACGTTACCAGCTTATGGTGGTGGAGGAAGTTACCGGCTGATGGTGGTGGAGGAGATGAACACAACGTCGATGGTGAAGACAAGAAAATCTAGGTCGTGAGGGGATGCTAGCGGCAAAATAATTATCGCGGTAGCATCGATCGTTGTTACCAAATGGTGGTGGTGGTGGAGGATGTTACCGACTGATAGTGGTGGAGGAGATGAACACAACGCCGGTGGTGGAGGTCAATGAAAACAACGCCGGTGGTGGAGGCAGAATCTGGATTGCACGAGATGAATAGCGGCAAATGAATTCGATTTTGAATTCTATTTCTTGTCTTTGTGAAAGGCTGAAAGGAGAAGAGGTCAATTTCGTCATTCAACTAGCTGATTTGTACAAACGACAAACAGTAGCGTACGTGGAGACTGCATAAGGGGGACTATACCTAGCATATCTCAATGAAGATTTGAAGTGTCAGAGAGTAATCATTTGAAAATCGAATTCAAATTAATTTGGTTGGCGCCAATATTGGGCCCCAACATGAAAAAAGCTAATAAGAATTAGCTAAGATCCTGTTTGGTTAATGAAAGTGTTTCATCTCATCTTATCATTATAATTTTTTTTAATTCTTACAAAAAATATAACAAACAAATCAAAATTTTCAAATCTTAAAACAATAATAATAGTAAAAATTAGTATTCTAACAATATTTTATTCAACTTTAAGCTTTCATCTTAACTCATTATTCAAACGACACCTAAATGTTAGTTGCTACCAACTTTAAAACTAAAATATGGGCATTTACACTTTTTTAAATATATATATTTCACACATTTATTGTTTGATTTGTGAATCATAAAAAAGCTATAATATTATTAGAATGTTTTCTTTTAATAAAAAAGGAATTACTCTAGTTACACAATGATTAAATAAAAGTAATCTCATAAACTGATGTGGTTTGATATAGTTCGTTAAATTGTAAAGTTACTTATACTATAAAGTATATTTGACAGATTACATAATGACACATCAATTTGTGAGATTACTTTTATATAATCTCTGTATGGCTGACTGACCACATAAAGTATATTTGACGGACGCTAATAAAAAATATTCATGATAAAAACTTTGCAAAACATGAGAAAATGAATAAGAAAATCACAAAAATAGGATAATGAGTTTTTTCATTTTTATTTCTTTCTAACTTCTTATTGGGTTATTGATGTCACTTTGGCAATAGAAAAATATTGCAATCACATTAAGAGCATCCTCATTGGCTTGACCAAATGAAAATGTTGACTAAAACTTGCATAATTGATGTAAAAAATATCCCACATTGAATTGGACAAATCTAAAATAATTTAGATTTTTGCTATAGTGATTGGCGAAAGATGTAGAACTACAATTGATTCATCAAATATTAAAATACTAATTTCTCACTCCAAGCAAAAATACTATTTGGTTTGTGATTAAGAAATTCAGATGACTTTAATAAAATATTTTTTGTTATTAGTATTAAATGACTTTTGAAAATATGATTTTTTTAAATATTAATTTAATTAGAATAGAATTATTATTAACATTTAATTGGTAGAGTTACAAAATGTGATAAAAATAAATTAAATAAAAAAAAATATTAAATTAATAATATTTTATTATTATATAGAGAATGTATGAATAATCCAATACGAGGACTGAATTTAAATGGAATAGATAAATATAAAAAAGTGTGATTTTGACTAAATTTTGAAGATAAATTTAACCAAGCCAATGAGGATGCTCTAATATAGGAGAAGATTAATATTTTCAATACAAATCTATCTTCTCACACACATCAATAATGTCGGATTAGCCTTATAATTCTTTCTCAGCCTCAAATTCTTCATTAAGATAAAATTTAAGATTAAGTGAGAAAATAAATATTTCAAGACTAGAATAAGGATTAACACTATATAATTATGATAATGTTTTATTTAAAATATTAGAGTCATGCAAAAATTCGACTATTATCAACATGCATGGCTTCTATCGGGTTAGAAATTTTGTTTTTTAATTTCTAAATGTCAAGTTTAATTGAAAAATTCATCCATATTCCATAAATGAGTCCTAAATTTCAACACGCACCCCACTTTTCATGAACCCAGTCTCTCCCAACATCCAAATTCAATCCCATAAAAATTGTGAAAAGTAATGATTAAAGAAAATTGTGAAAATATCCATAAAAGCACCCCTTTTTTTTTTTTTTCGGTAGTGGCATCTCATTCTTGTGTTCTTTGAATTCTCGAGCATGGACTTTATAATGGGTCGAGCCGAGAAATTTGCTTTTCAAAAATCCCTAACCAAAACGGCCAACTTAAATGGATCAGGTAAACTGGGTCAACAAAGATTGGGTTGGGTTTTTAACTATTGGGCTTTACATGCCTATAGACCCTACTGGATCAATTGTAATGGAGTGGTGATGATACTTGCGGAATACACTTCATAGTTCATCCCCTGGACCACAGAGACTACAATTTTTCTAATTTTCCAAAATTGCTTCTCCATTCGTTATTACCAAATCGAAATTAAACACACTAAAATATTTTTCTTCAAAGTTGATAGCCACAAGTGGTGATTATTGCCGTCTAGCCACAAGTGGTGATTATTCCTAGATTATTAACGTTTTTCTTCTCTTTACTCCAATCTTATAACCTTATACAAATATTTATTAAAAGATACTCAATAATTTAGAAGAATTAGTTTATGAGGTAATAGGTGTGTAGTGAATCATGTGGGGATCAGGGAGGGTATTATTAGTCAATTTAATGATGCAATCTGTTGAATGAGATATGCCAAGCAATGATTCTATGCATAATGATCTTTTGAATGAAATGATTTCTATAACAGAGAATAAGAACCAATATTTGAATGAAATGTCAAAGGAATTATGAGTATCACGAGAAAACAAAAAAATGAATGTTTTGAGCAAGTAATTATGTCAAGGGAATGAGTACTTTAAAGACTGAAAGAAAAAATTAGTAAGTACGTTGAGATATAGTCAGGCTGCAACTTTTCTTGACTTAACGCCTGATCTACATGATATAAATGACCAAATGGCCACTTTATCCTTCACAAAATGGTCACTTGATGAGAAAGCATGGTTACTAATAGCGTGTAAAAGCATTTCTCAAACTTCAAACCTATACTGTTTAAGTACCCAAGCTAATACAAAAGGGGGAGAGGGACAGTTGCATAGCAAGAATGTTTTTTAGATTATTGAATGGTAGCACTTGGTAAATTAAAGTCATCATGAATGTGTAATTAACATACATGCTAATTAATCAAACAAGAGTAGAAAAATCAATTTTTTTTTTTTAATTACATCTATACTGTAAGGGGAGTAATCCCCAGAGTCGGGCCCGGGGAAAGGCCCAAGCCCAAGTCCACTGGTAAGGCCTGGGTTGGGCTAAGTCGGCCCAGGAAGCCTAAAAGGAGAAGCACCAGATAGGGTACACTAACAAAAGGATAGGAAGTAAGGCAAGACAATCTAACATAACTGGTTGACTGTCAGGAACATCCCTTTTCCTGATCCTGTTGTCCGGACAACGTAGGGGAACAAACGTGTCTGACCAAGACCACGCTGCATTTAATAAAATGGGGACGGGCACGCTGTGACAAGAATCATACTGTATTTAATGCGTCTCGAGAGTTGGCACACTACAGCATGTCCCCTGGGTGTCAACGACAGCCGTGATTAGACCTGGTAGGTATAAAGAGAAGCAGGAAGTTGGTAGGGACACGTAATCTCAGTGCAGAGCCGCCCACCCACTACCTCCGCCTCGGGATTCACCCCGGCCAGGTATCAATACCTCATCCCTCAACCAAGAAGGGGGTTACTCACTCTCTTGAATACTTCTATTTTCATCTCCCTTTTCCGATTATTTCTCTCTTCCTCACTTTTACTGAAACTAATTTAAGCATCGGAAGTATCACGACCCCTGAGCTCTCCATTCTTCATCATAGTAGGAATCAGGTTCGAGCCCAACAACATGGAGTTGTCTAGACTGCGAAATACGACATCATGAAAATATATTTTCTCAATCAAGAAGGCAAATCTATTTTGTGGTAAAGTCTTGTTGGGTAATGAACAAAGCATCTTCATAGTAAATTTTGGAATCAAGTTTCAAGGGATCACAACTATTGCATTTCTTTTGTATATTTATTTAGGTATTTTTGAAACTTTAGGGACCAATATGATCCCTGGTCCCCATGGAGAGCAGACCAGTGGGAGGAACCCTAAAAGCCTATTGCTTGCAAGATTAATGAACGATAAAAAGAAGAAAAAGAATGATAAAATCTTAATTTCACGCTAAGAGGTTGCAATCGTATCAATATTACTGTTTGACCATTTAAATTTTAAAAGAAAAACTGCTGTTTATCGTTGATTTGTCACCCACCCCTTTCACATAAGTTGATATAATATTATATCGAAGTAAATTCTTGTTTAAATAAATCACTTAAAAGATGTTCCATATATATTTTTGTGATTGAAAATGGTAAAATCTAAAACAAAAAACAGGATTACTCGTTTAAAAACAAATTAGTATAGCCAGCTAACACTCTTAATTAGATTTCTTGCAGGATCAGGCCAATAAGGAATTTTCCAGTCCAAAAGCAATGAATGGTTAGTAGTCTGACTGTAAGGTGCATGAATGCGAGACTGGTAGATTCCAATTCATCCCACATCGATTTGTGAACTCAAGAGATCTTTGTTAGCATAAATTAATTGCTGAAGGGGTGCTACAACGTCCTTTTTAACACCGATACCAACTCCTTCTCTGAGTGACAGTACTATATATAAATGCTCTGACGTTTACGGCATAATTAAGGACACTATATAAACTAATATAAATGTTGATCAGTTTGCCTAAACCCAATTTAATTTCCATTATCCATTCATTCAAATGGAATTCAGCCATTATGAGAGAAAAATTGAAAAAAAAAAAAAAAAAACAACATTTTGGAGAGATAGAGAGTCTAAAAAGCTGCAGTTGTGGTAGAATATACGGCTAGGACCATGCAGCACCCATCTTCATGAGCTTCTTCGACCACACAAATTTTGGAGAAGAAAATTAGACGCTTTACGTTCATGGTCTGGAGCGTTTTCCCTATCAATATCCTCCAGTACTGCATAGCCAGGCTAGCTTCCATGCATGCATGCATGCGAGCGAGCGAGCTCAGAGTTGCATATATGCTGCATGTATACTTGCTTTATTATATACATATAATGATCGAACCTGATCTCTATCCCTAACGATGATGATCAAGAGATCGATCGGACGCCCTTGTAACAAGAAGCTAGCAGATCATTAATGGTAGCCAGGTATAGTTGTATGGTAGACAGTACTAGAACAATTAATACCAGCAAAGCTAAGCGTTACTGCACAGTGTTCATCCTAGTAAAAGATTGCGCTCGATTCTTAAGCTCAGTTGAATTCGATTGAATTTAATATAATTTTAAACTGAAACTAACATTTAAATATCTAACTCTCAAATTACTAACTCATTCCAACTCAAAACCTTCTTACATGTCTGGCATACAATATTTTTCAACTTAAAACATCTTTATACGTGGGATCTATAATTTTTTTTAATTTTTCAAAAAAAGTATTAAACTCATATATATTAACATCTAAACACACTTTAAACTTAGTTGAGATGGCCCCACATAACTCTTTTCATTATTCAACTCACTACTGTCCATAAATAACTTAACTCAACTCAATTTCCAAAGACAACCTTATATATGGACAAAAAAAAAAAAAAAAAATTCTTATTATACATGGGTGTTTTCAACCTCATGCATTTATTGTTCTTGTTTATAAATATGGAAAGCTTTTTAAGTTTATGAATTGGAGTAGTCATCGACCAGATCATCAACGTGTACGATGACCTATTTTGAACATGACTAGTCGTCTCGTTGATCCATATGTCATGATCTATAGGCTGCTTTATGCCATTAGCATGACTTAAAAAAAAAAAAAAAAAAATGGTCGGACTAGTTTGTTTTTTTTTTTTTTATAGTTTATTTCATCTCATCTAATCATTATAATTTTTTTTTTAAATTCTCACATAAAATAAAATAAATAATTTAATTTTTTAAAATTTTAAAATAAAAATAATATTAAAAATATATATTGTAATAATATTTTATTTAACTTTAATATTAATTAACTCATCTAATTTCATCTCATCTCATCTACAGAAACAAAGAAAGCTAATATATGAACTAGCACATGTACACATATATATGCAGGTAACCCACTTTTTTCTTGTACAAGTTAATTTGGGAATTGTGCAGTAATTTGTTGGGACATGATTTTATATTATATTTTATTATTTTTATTATAAAATTTCATTTTATAAATTGACCGATCTTGAATGTTAAATTATAAAATTATTTTTATTATAAAATAAATCTAATATATTATATAAATCACATCAGATTATGTGTAGAACTTCTCTATGTTATTATTATTTTTTAAAAACCCTAGCAACCAGCTTCGTCTGTCATTGTCTTGCAACCATTGATGACAATCCCCATTTATCATTTTAGTCCCCATATCCGAAAGAAACATGAGCATTTATTACAATATTTATGAAACCCCTATCCTTCTTACTTGCAAATTGATTGGTACGTATTTTTTATTTTATTTTTTATTTTTGATAAAATTGGTATGTATATCACCTTTTATATATAAGATGCAAAATAATTATAAAGGAATTCAAAGCATAAATACTTGTTATAATAAATGTAATAATTTTTATATTAATAATATATTTAGTGTGTCAATAAATAAACTTGTAAATAATTTTTTTTATCATAGTATATATATATATATATATGGTCACTACTTACATATCATTAGGGTGACTTTAGGAGCAAACTAGCTCAAAAATATAAATGCACCCTTGCTATATTAAACCAAAAGTCACACAATAATTGATAATAAAAGTCAAAAACTCTTCTGGTCATAGGTGTTAAGATAAATAAGTAAATAATTAAATATATCTCTTTTCATAAGTTTAAATTTTTCAGAAAAGTAGTAATTTCATATGATATCAAAGTAAATGTTCTAAATTTGAATCCCGATTCTAAACTTTATCTCATTTAATTAAATATTCCACATACTGGACCTACTTATTGAGGGAGAATCTGAACCATACGTGAATGATTAACTATATTTTTTCATTAGTTTAAATTTTTTAGACAAGTGGTAATTACATAATAATAAGCTTTCCCCATTTTTATCATTCCCAATATGACCTAAATAACCACTTAATTTTTATTAGATTTTGAGAAATGAAAGAGATGAAATTGAATAAAAATATTATAAAATTATAAATTATTTTAATATTATTTTAATATTATTTTTATTTTTGAAGTTTGTAAAATCTATATTTATTTTTGTGTTTTGTTTTGAAGTTTATAAAATTTAAGTTGATTTTTGTGTTGGAATAATGCTTAGTTAATGATTAAATAAAAAAGTTGAAAGCTTGAAATTGAAAAGTATTTTGTATTTAAGTGATGTTAGAAAATGAAATTATGAGAAGTTTTGAGAATTATACTCGTAATATCCAAACATAGCCTAAATCTAAAATAAAAAAAATCTAAACACGAAAAGTATCAATTCTAAATAACACCAAGACTAAAACAAGAAAATCAAATAAAAACACAACAAAAATAAACCAATTCAACAAAAAAAAAAAGAGTAGAAAATTAGACGCACATCAATTATATATAGACGTACCAATCTCATCAACCAAAACATTATGGGAGTGAATCGTATATCTTGTGATACTAGGCCTTCGAGTGGCTTTAAATTGTATAAGATAAATCAAACAAACAACCACTTGTTTGGCTTCCACCCACTCATATTTCTTTTTCTTTTTTTCTTTTGTTGATTTTTTTATTTGAGATTTCTGTTACGGTAGATATAATGAAACAAATGCATGTTAATGTTTTATTGAATATGTTGATGGTTATTAGGATAGTGAACCATACTTAAAATACTTCTTGATGAAAGAGTAACATAAATTAATAAAGAGAAGTCGGGCTAAGTAAAGATCTGAAAATCTGAATCCAAATTTGACTCCAATAAAACTGAGTCAGAGTCAGATTTTTTTTTTACTTTCCAGTCGAAGTCGAAGGTGCCATAGGACTGACTCCGACTCTGATCCAATCCATTTGGACTCCGACTCTGACCTCCAACTCCTACTCCGAATTCGAATCCGACTCTGACATTGTACATATGTTATAAAAATATATCTATTTATCTATATGTTGATCATATATACTAATATAATTATACAATTATATAACTAGAACTTATATAGTTAAATTCAATAATATACTAGTATGAGCTATTTATTATAAAATAATATAAATTGACTAATAATAGTTTAGCATATGTAAACAATGAGCATCATAGTATTACTACCATGTAATACTAATGTTTAATAATACTAGTATAATAATATGTAATACTAATTCTAGTATATAATTAAGTTAAAAATAGATTAGACCATTATAATAATATGTAATTAAACATTATAGTACAAGTCTATAATAGGAATAAGTTCGACACTAGTATAGTACAAGTATAATGAGTTAATAACATGTAATGTTATAGTATGATAACATATAATTAGACGCCAGCGAATTAATATTTACTAACAATTAATACTAACAATTATAAATACCACAAATAACAAAAAAAAAAAAAAAAACTTAGGGCTAAAACAAAGATTAAAATTAAAATTAAGTTTAGGGTTTAAAAAATAGGGTTTATTTTTGCCTTCTACCATCGTCCTCCCTGCCCCTACCCCTCGTCCTCAGCCACCTCCCAGCCTGTGGTTGGCCTCCACCGACCTTTTCGTCGGCTTCTTTCTCTAACCCTAAGTCCCTATTTTCTCTCCTCATTCTCTCGCTTCCTCCAAACCAGCTTCCTCTCTCCCTTCTTTACCTGAGTTGGTGGATGTCTAGGGACAGGAACAATTAATCTATTGATCTGATGTGACATTCACCAGGTAAGCTTCGCATCTATCAATCTGTTTCTCGATTTGGGTTTCTATAAACTAACCCGTGAATAAATCCATTTTCGTTGCTAGACTAATATCATTATTTTGCTTCTAGATTTAGGGTTTTCTTGTAGTGTTGCACGCCCAAGTTTGCTTCCAGAATTTTGGAAATTGGTTCACCATAGTAAGTCCCTCCATTGCCTCGCCATGTTTGGGTTTTTGCTAGTTGTGAATTTGTGATATGGTGGTTGTCCTGGTTTGGATATACAAATCATCTTATCTCATTTCATCTCATCATTATAACTTTCCTAAACTTCCACACAAAATATAATAAACAATTCAACTTTTTCAAATTTCAAAATAAAAATTATATTAAAAAATTATATTCTAACAATATTTTTTTCAACTTTCAACAAAACATTTCATCTCATCTCATCTCATCTGAACTGTGTAACCATATGAGTCCTAAGAAGCTTTAGTAATTTTTTTGCTACTTAAATCTGCATACCAATTTAAAAAATTTTTTTGCTACTTGTATATGTGATTGGCTAGTTGTGAATCTGTGATTGTGTGGTACTTTTCTTCCTGGTAGTGAATCTGTCAATTTTTGTACTTTTCCTTTTTCTGGTTGTTAATTTTTTTGCTGGTTCTTGGTCAGCCAGATTGACTTTATCATGTATGGATTAGAGTTGTAGTATTGACAGTATTGCTTGGCTCCTTTTCTCTTTTCTTTTTGGTACAACCATACACTTGCCTATTTTACGACATTCTCTACAATCAATTGATATAAATGTATCATTAAGAATAGTTTCATGAATTTTTTTCATCACCAAATTTGGTGTACAAGCTTAATGGCATTGAAGTGATCATACTTTCAACCTATTCATCCATGACTTTGTTTTGTTTGGATTTGTTTGCTTGCTTGCTTTTTGTACCATGCTCTTCATTTTTGTGGAGTATTACTAGAAGTATTTTTTGTATTACTAATTTTATAATCTAATCATGAAGCTATTTTGTTTGTATTGTATTTTAATTTTTAAATCATGAATGTTGAAGGCACAAACACTTCTACGTCCACCTCTACATCTTGTCCACCAGTATGACAAGTATGTTACATAAAAGTGATTGAGGTTTGAGGTGTGTTTTTGAAATTGTGTAAGTTGTTGTTTGTTCAACTTTGTTTCCTTTATTTTTATTAATTTATGTAGACCTATCTTCTTTCCTCACTAATCTTGCCTATTTTCTTCGGCACAATTTAGAATGGCACTTGAAGTTTGGTTTTTTTGTTGTTGGAAATTTGGAATGAACACATTTAATTTGGTTGTCACAAGATATTTGCTTTGTTGTTGTTTTCCTTTTGTTGTTGGAATGAGAACTTGTTGTTGTTGTAGATGATGGATGATGGGTTGGTTGGATAATTTAGAGGATAGATGATAGATGATGGATGTGTTGGATGGATGGATTGTAAATGATATATAAATGATAGATGTCGTTGGCTTTCTTTGGTTTTATTTGTTGTTGGAATGAGACAATAACATGTGATTTTAATTTGTGTTATTGGTTGTTATAATTGGAAACAAGTAACAGTATTTGATAGCTTGTAAAATTCGGAGCGAAGGATACACAAGGCGGAGTCGGAGGTCAGATTCAACTTCCGCCAAAGTTGGAGTCAGAGGTAGGGCATTCCAACTCCGACTTGTTTGGTACTCAGCCCTAAAAAAAAGTGCTATAAACACAAACATATTTCATAAAATAAACTCATAAATTAATATTTCATGTGATACGTTAGATCTACTTTATAATAAAAGTGACTTTATAATCTAATGTGTATCACATCAAGTCACATCAATTTATGAGTTTATTTTTGTAAAATTCTTTTGTGTCTAAAACATTTCTCATCAATTATTCCTTTGTTTGGCAAGGTTTGTTAAGGCCTTTGAATATTTTAGAGTAGGTATTGCTGGAGGGTGGGTAATGAAAGAAGGGTGAGGGTGTTTCATGATCCTTGGATTCTTGATGTTGTTGAACAGGAGTTTCAAAATTGTGGTCCAGGTGTGGATTGGAATCTAAAAATTTGTAATTTACTGGATGATGTTTCGAGTTGGTGGAATATTGAGGTGTTGAGAACTCTCTTCAATCCAAGAATCGCAGCACATATTATTAAACTTAATGTGTCCTTAAATGCTGAAAATTCTTTGTTTTGGTTCCTAGAGAAGAGGGGTCATTATTCTGTCAGAAGTGCCTATAAGTTGTTTCTGAATTTAGATGGTCAAGGTTGGGGGGAATGTTCTAGGGAGAGATCCATTAACTCTTCCAAACTCTTCCGTTTGGAAGAGTTTTTGGCAATTGAAGATTCCAAAGAAGATAAAAATCTTTAGATGGAAGGCATATCTTGAGAACCTTACTACTTCCTTTAATTTGAAAAGAAAAAAAATTATGGTGGCTGATATCTATGCATTGTGTAATCAGGCTAGTGAGTATGTAGCTCATGTTTTATTCTACTGCGCTGATGCTTTTAATGTTTGGCCTCAATATCTGTCTTTTTTGCATAATATTCAACTTGGTTTATCATTTTGGGAAGTGGCTAAATTTGTTAAGGAGAAGGGCTCAATAGATGTTTTCTCAAAGTTCTTTGCATTGCTTGGGGATTATGGTATAGAAGAAACCAGTTTCTGTTTGAAAATAAATTGTTGGATGTTAAATATGCTATTTGTTATTCTTTGTCTGTACATTACGAATTCAAGCAGGTGCAAGCTTTTGATGTGGGCTATAGAGATATTAAAAGGGTGGTTTGTTGGGCTCCTCCTCCAATGGGGTTTTTGAAGTTGAATGTTGATGGTGCCACTTTTTTTTATCAACGGAAAGCAGATATTGGTGTAATTCTCAGAGATGAAACTGGGAGTGTGATTGTGGCCTGCAGCAAAGTAGAAAGGGAAGTGCTCTCTTTAGGATTTATTGAAATAATGGCTATGTTGAGAGGTTTACAGTTGTGTGGCCAGTAGGGGGTACCGAATGTGCTACTAGATACTGATTGTTTGGTTCTGGTCAATGCTTTACAGGATGGCTTTTCTTTCTTACAAATTTTGATTACTTACTCAGAGATATTAGAAGGTTGATGAGTGGTTTTAGAAATATTTAGATTTCTTATGTCAATAGATTAAGTAATTCAGCTGCACATCTTTTAGCAAGATATGCTTGGGGGTAGAAGATATTGAAATATGGTGAAAGGGGTGTCCTCCTTTTTGTATCACAAGTTGTTTGGCTTGATAGAAGCAATATTGTGTAAGGACATTTTATTCTGTTTTGATTCAATGAAATCTTTGTTTATAAAAAATTAAAAAAAAAAAAAAAAAAAAAAAAAAAAAAA
>QEOT01004838.1:40087-169621 GCA_003123785.1 Pterocarya stenoptera | reverse complement strand
TTTTTTTTTTTTTTTAATTTTATGTTGGGGAACCTCTCCAAGACAGACCCTTGGGACCCACTTCTATATAGTAAACTTCGGTCCCGTGCATCGCACCCTTGAAAATTTTCTTACGCGAACTGATTAAATTCCTGGATTCTCACTCGGGGATGTTGCCTCAAAGGATTGTTTGGACCCATCACCCATCAAATTAAAGGAACCCCGAGAGAGAGAGAGAGTCATATTTATACATACCATGAATAAAACACCATTAATGCTAGCTAGTACTTATCACAAAGGAAACATGAAATAGATAAGGTGCGGTACAACTTGACATGTGCTTATAACCAGCTAAAGAAATTGACAACCCAGATGTACCCAATTCCAGAAAAACCCCATATTCACATAATTAATTATTATTAATATAAGATGAACAATAATTAATTAATAAATTCGTGTTAATTAGAGTATGTGTATATACGTAATTAGATACGGAAGAGTTGATTGCTAACAGCCAGCCTAACTTTATCAAGAGATCTATTTTATGTTATTTCCTTATAGGAAATATACATTAATATTTGTATTAAATTAAACTCATTGAGAATAACAAATTTATTCCAATTTTCCATCCTATTACAACATCCTACCTAATTGGCATTTTTGTGTCATATATAGAACTTGACCTAAAAAGAAAATTAAAAACAAATTAATGATGGGGCGCCAGTGTGATCAATCACCCACTCAGGCTCACTCTAGCAAAATGTACCGGATCACCAGAAAGTAAACATTCTCACCTGGATCTAGAGTTCCGATCCGCGCTGAAGGTGCAGCTGAAAACCGGTTGCCTTATGTTGCCTTGAATCTGGAAAACCACCGGGCTACACTCCGGTTCACCTCCAAACTGGAACACGAACCGGGGGTCCGGTTCTGACCGGACCACTATATGAATCCGAGCCGAGGGCTTGTCCGGCTTGTTCCCAAGCTTCATCCACCCGTTTTGGAACACGCGGGGCCGGGCGTCGGTGCCCTCCAGGTCAATGCCGACGTGGACCCGGCCCAGCAGCTTACCTCCGCTAACGCCGCACGTCCGGCCCATGCGGCCGGTAAAGACGGAAACGCGGAGTGTTATGGACTTCCCGGAGAGGCGGCGGATGGCGGAGCGGTCGAGGTGGAAGCCGGCAGAAGAGGTGCTCGAGTCGGGTGACGAGTCGCCGGGCGTGGTGCAGAGAGGGAGAAGCGCAGTTTGGGATGGGAAATTCTTGATCCGGAGCTCGCAGAAGCACGGGGTGGTCGATGGGTGGACACCTGAACCGGCGGGTCTGGTCGCCTGGGGAAGTTTCAGAGCCATTGACTCCAGCGACAAACGAACGAAGGGACAAGGATCCATGGTATAGTAATATCAAAGTCCTAGACTCTAGTACTACTAGTACGTAGTTGTTGTTCTCGTTCTAGTTGATCTTGTCCTTGTTTCTCTCCCTCTTTGGGGGTTTAAGAGAAAAGAGTGAGAGTCTGAAACGTAGAGAGGAAATGAAAAGGTAAGGTAGAGAACCTGATCCTTGGAAACATCTCTCTTTAAGGACTAGAATGTATGTCGGGTTCACCTGTTTTTAACGTCCTCTCTCTCTATCTGTGTCTATCTGGATGTGTGAAACGGTGCCTTGGTTTAGTGACTAATGAGGGTGGTTGTCCATTTTCTCTTTTGTTCGGTCTTAGCGGAGAGATTCATTCTTTTTCAAGTGTGACCTGTTAAAATTATCCAACCTGTTTTCAATAATATATAATATACCTACAAGAAAATATTGTCCTTATAAAATTTACTAACAAATTACATAAAAATAATATTATAAATTGACATAAATTTATTAGATTAATTAAATTTATTTTATAATAAAAATAATTTTATAATATTAATCTATAAAATTATTTTTATTGATTAAAATATTTATCAAAATTCATTAACCAACTTATATTGTGAAATAAATTTAGAATAATGTTACAAATAATAATAGAGTGGGTAAATACTATTTAATAGTTTTAAAAAATATATATTATTAAAAAATTAATTTTTTTATATAAATTTTATATTTATTTATTTTTTAAAAATAATTAAACAACAATTACGCATTCACAAAATACCATTATCATTTCGCGTACTTGTTTTTCTCAAAACTGCCTTATCTAATTTGGTAAGGAGCAGTACGAGTCGGAGAGAAAATGAATTTTGCAGGGGTCCAGGGCGGGGGCCGCTTGGTGTAGAAAACGAGAAGCGGAGAGAGATGATGAGCTAGCGAGAAGTTCGAGGTGTTTTACTTAGGTGGGAAAAATTTTGGTCCAAGGGTGGTGAGGCGAGGGGGGGTCAGACAGCTGTGTTGTGGCTGGAACCACGTTGTCATGGAACAAACTAACTGCCACTGTAGCTGATTGGGGCCCCCACACCCATGATGTTGTTCGTCGATCTTTGCTGCATTCCTATTCGCCCCCTGTAAATCAGCAATTAAAAAATTAAAATTAAAATATTCCCACGTGGCATAATTTGGCGTCATCTGACTTCTGATCGCCGCTATAGACGGCTGAGTTTGACGGCGCTTTAAATTTTCTTTCTTTCTTTTTTGCGTTCGGTCAGAGCTAATTCTTTTTGTTTATTCGCTTGGTAAACGGATTAATAAAGAGCGACGGATTCCTTCCGGCGGTGGCCGAAACATTGACATCTGTTATATACGACTCCAGATTATTTTTTGTAAAATAATAATAATAATAATAAATAAACACTAAAACTTGAATAAAAACTTTTAAAAAATTAGAATATATAGAAAATAAGCAGTGATATGTAATGTCAGATGAATAATTGAGATATGGATTTGATTTGATATTTATTCCATTCTTTTGTTATTATTAGTTTTTAAATTAATCCAATATGAAATTGGTGAAAATAAAAGGAATCATGAATGTATATTTGCATTAAACAAACATGATTGCTCTTCAGTCATACGAATATATTATTATTATTATTATTATTATTATTATTATTCCTTGTAGTCCACATGCAATTGTGGATCCTTCGAAATGCCATCCAATACTCCATAGATAATCAAAGATTTTGGAGATAAAATATCACTAAATGTATATTTATGTTATGTGTAAGGGATTTCCCCCCTTAGACCTAGTGGGACTGAGAATAACAACTAAGGAAATTAAAACCAAAGGTTCAGTCTAGAACGAGTAGAGTCTTCAACCCGATTCATGGGCAGACTCCTCTAGACGCAACTTGCAAGAGGGAGTGTATTGCAGAGGATAAGACTCGTCGGTCTAGAGGTTTCCTCAAGTAGTGTCCAGCTCTCGAGTGCTCATCTATGTCGTGGGCGTAATGTATGGAGAATCCTCAATCTTCTAACAAGAATGATATCAACGGACCACCAAGGATACTGTTTGGGAGAAGAAAATCAAAAAATCACACCGTATTAATGGCACCACTACCTAATCTAGACGTCACATTAATGACGTCATCGTAGAGTCACACCGTATTAAAAGACTTTGATATAGGGAACATTATAAAGGACTTGAACTCCATAGAAACAAACACGATCTATCCCTCCAGACTCATGGTATAAATAATAAATCTCAGGTACAAGAAAACTATTTATGATTCCTAGACTCTCACTTATTTACAAACTTCTAAGAATATTTATTAATTTTGGTATAGGAGACTCCACAATTTCAACGTTGCCCTCTCTTAATTGTCTTCTCTCATATATTTGCAGGCCCATTTCAAAAAATTTGAATTGTCAGAACCTAGTCTAAAAGTGTGAAAAACACGACGTTAACATTACGTTTCCTATAAATTAATATTAAAGTTTCCATCTTGAATGGAAAAGCCGATAATATATTATGACCTGCAACATAGGAATTTCAGAATTTGTGACAAAAAAATAATTTTTGGAGTCTTGTCTTAGATTTACCTTAGGAATTGAAGATCCACTTATTAAGCTATACAATTAGGATAATGATCCATCAATGCGTAAGTTTGATTAATTATGAGACAATTTGATTGACATGTTATATATATATAAATATATATATTTATATTTGTAATCACCAATGCATTAAAGTAATCCCAAGATTGAAGAACAAAAAACAAACAAGAAATACTACACAACCTTTATAACCTCCACACAGCATATTTTTTTTAATTTTTTAATATTTTTTTTGAGTTTATTCTTTTTAAATTAATTCAATTCTTCTATTTATTATTTATATATTTAATATTTAATAAAAATTAAAATTTTAAAAAAAATATAATACATAAAAATTATGTGAATGAAAAGAGATTATGTAGGTTTTTTCCTAACAAAAACCCCCCAGCTGAAAGTAAATTAGACAATAGATATAGAGAATAACTTCAAACCGGATTTGGCGTAAACTGTAGATTTATAATCTCCAATAAGATTTTGACACGTGTTCTTTAAGAAGTGAAAAATACAACCGGTCTCCACCCCGGTCTCTCTCTTTCTCCCCTTTCTCTCTCACCTGACGTCTGCTCGGTGGTGATGAATTTACATACATAGGCACAAATGGAGGTATGTCTCCAGCAGAATTTATAGGTAACATATTTTCATTTAGCAGGATAGTTTGGCTGTGTAGATCTCCATCTTTTGCTCTTAGATGGTCCTCCTCTCTTAGATTTCCGCCTTCATAAGGTGGAGGCAGCAAAATGGTTTTCCTTTTATGAGACTCGTGCTCATGTTTCAAAATCCCAGTACCATTGAAAGCTACATTGGCATGGATGGTGGTGTTGTTGTCTAGGTTGATTAGTAATAATGTGATTCCTTTATGCATAATGAAGAACCTTCATCAGATCACAAAAAATAAAGCATATTTACCTGTTTTGATTATTAAATCATTATAAAAAAAATAGACTTTTACGATTAATTTATTATAACCAATAGATTGAATTGGTTGTAAATACGGACTATTTATAATCAATTTAGTATATTAGTTGTAATAAATTAATTGCAAAAATCTGTTTTTCTTATAGTGAATACAGATGCAACTTACTGAAACCTTTGAGCAGGGAGCATAAGCAGATTTTTTTTTGTTCTAGAAAAGCTAGTTGGAAGGACACTATAACGAAGAGAGCATAAAAATAAAAAATAAAATCTTCCAGGCAGTTCAGAATGTATCAGACCTTCGGAGGGGAGAGAGAGGGAAGAAAAAGAGTGATTTTGTAAAACATCTTATAAAAGTAACAGCATTTTACGAAAATATTCTCATTTTATAATATTATTGTATAATATGTTGTGTAATATATTATGTATGTATCGTTAATCTTTAGTTAGCTACAATTGTTTCTATAAAAATACAGCTGTCACAAGTTAATTGGAGTGTAAATTCCCCCTCAGCACCCATCTGACCTGTAGCCTCTCTCATAGATTTAATGAATTGATTGGAGCTCATATTCTTATCAAAAGAGAAGATTTTGTTGTAGTCTATGCAAGAGAGATGCCGTAGCGGGTAAAAGGATAGTGGATACATTATACCATATCTGAATTCAAATTTAAACCCAAGACTTTGGATGCCACATAATTGACATGATGTTATATCCATATAGGAGGTAATGAATG
This sequence comes from Pterocarya stenoptera, assembly GCA_003123785.1. Taxonomy (NCBI): domain Eukaryota; kingdom Viridiplantae; phylum Streptophyta; class Magnoliopsida; order Fagales; family Juglandaceae; genus Pterocarya; species Pterocarya stenoptera. The sequence continues at coordinate 164,024 of QEOT01004838.1, read as the reverse complement.
TCGAGGTGGAGATCAACCGAATTTCACAAAGCCAAGTTCAAACAGTCAATTGGAGTAATGCAATGACGTTTTAACGTCGTTGCGATCCGAACAAAAACTATGAAACTTTGTGGTCATTCTAGGTACAAGTAATGCTACCTATCATCCATTTAATTAGCATCATTCTCTTTTAATCCGTGGTATTAAATAATTAAAGATTATTTATTATGTTTCACTTGTAAATTTATTATTATTTAAAAATATCGAGGAGATAATGATAAAATAAAATAAAATTTTTTCCATATAGGTAGACTTTAAGGGAATTCATAAGTTTAGAGAGTGATATATATAGATGATCATTTACGTACTCGTACTGTTGAATGTAGTATAGGATGTGCCGCACTTACACGAAGATTAAGTACATGATGATGATCTTAGCCCTAAAAAATGCCAATAGATTAACATATTTACTTTCCCTTATCACTTTTTTTCCGTACGTGGTGTTGTTTTTATCTAGGTAGCCTTATCCTCGTCATGAGTTCCAATCAGCTTTTTCACAGAAGAAAACCCAGCTATATACCGAGCTCAGTCTTCACGGGTTGGTAGGGTCGATGTCCCTCCAATATTTTATATTGTGATAGGAGAGTGGGGAACAAACTTTTTGGCCTACCCATGATCCCTTATTGTTTACATATCTCATTCACAACAGCATCATGTTTGTTGCGGTGCTACGCTTGCTTGCTTCCACACATATCGCTCTCAACCACATCTTCTCATTATTATGCCACCATGCACTTTTTTACTTATCAGCATGCATGCATATATAAGTTGTATATGTACATGTAATTATTGGTATTGACCTATCTATTGGTGTTAAAACTTAAAATAATCATAACATAAATAAACTTAAAATCCTGTTAATTAGACACATCATCCATTCTTTGATTGACGTTTTATAATTTAGCGCGTCATATCAATAAATATTGTGTAATTTGAGATTTTAAATGTCTGAGATACTTTTACTTTTTTCTTACGTAATATATATATTTATGTTCGTTCTCTTATTTTTACTTTAATAGAATTGACATAAATCGAAGAAGACCAAATTATATTTGTAAGGGTTAAATCAGTAATTTATAATTTATTCTTGAGATAAAGTCGAAAATAAAATTAAGAGATAAAGATAAGTTGACTCAAACTTTTAAAAGAAAAGATACTAGATTTCTAAAAGGAAAATATTTTACAAGGTAAGTTGGACTAAATTATTTTAGAAAAATAGACCTCTATATAATGAGAAGACCCTCCATAAACTCTCTACACAAAATATCTCCACAGAAACTCTCTACACATAAATTTCAGCACACATAACGACTCCAAATGATCTTACTTAAATTTCTTCATTATATTATAAGATGTGTGAATCATGAAATATTATAAAATTACATATTATAATAGATTTTGCCCTCAAACAAATCGTGGACGTAGGCTTCTATACCGAACCATGTAAATTCCTATGTCTCTCTATATTTATTTTTATTTACTTATTTATTACGTATTTTATAGATGAACGTGAAGAATACCATATCAAAATCCAAATCATCATTGTGGACTGAGAATGATTCTTTCCTCCATTTCGTTCTGTTGTGCAAATTAAAACATTAACATTTATATTACTCCAAATTAACTATACATGATCGCATGGGTGCATGGCTAGTTCATATCATTTGCTTTCTAGTAATCCTTTAATTAAACAGGAACAAGATTTCAAAAATAAAAAAGAAAATATTTATTTATCGTCCTTTTAATTATTCTTTTTATATCATGAAAGTTATATGTAATCTTTTACAATCACTGGACGTTAATACGTAAGGGATGCTGGCAATAATATCAAGGAATTCAAAAAGAATTTCTATCCTGCACGGTGGATCCAAAGCCAACCCAAATCTATCTAGGCCACGTAACATCGATGTTTTTGTTGTTTTCTTACTTTATTAACGTACGTTACCAACAACACAAAAGGACAATACACACAGTCAGGTTTGTATTTTTGTGCAAGATTACAATGTGCATGGATCATCCAGGTAAGCAAAAGCAAATCATGTGACTATATACATAATGAATTAACGTACATCAACATGCATGAAATTGGCAGACAGACAGGCCAATATTTCGGGGTACTATAAATATAATTAATTAATATTACCTAGTGACTAGTGTTCAGATTGGCAGCTTGCTCCACCACTTTATTTCCTTGTAGACCCACAGCCATTTTTTTTTTAATTATTATTATTATAATAATGCACCTAATAATAATAATAATAATAATATTTGGGTTTGTTTGTTTTATTTTAACATTATTCAGTTGTGTTGGTTGAAGAAAATGGATGATTAAAATGTGGTTTAGGTCCCCCTGAAACACGCGATATAATGGTCAATTAGGTAAGACTAAAGATGATCACAGCTTCCTCCTCCCCCACAGATGAGTAAATGATTAGGAAGTACTCTGTAAAAGGGAGATCGATGACTTCATTTTAATTAAGAAGGGGCCTTGACTCTGAACTTTTCATTATGGTGGAGATAAAGCAATCTGGCTGGAGTGGGTTCAGAGCCAGCTAACATTTGCATAACAATTATTTCATTTCCATTTTAAATAGTATAGACAAAAAAAATTCTCTCAAGTTTGGGATCTTAAGTTGGATACAATGTTAACAAATAAAAGAATGAGGATATGATTATGTTGATGTCGTGTTGACAAATCTGGCTGGATGCGGAAGTAGTAAAAGAGGTTGTGTTTCTCGCACACCCGCCGAAGGTACTTCAAATTTTTTCCTCTTGTGGTGAATTCTCTCAACACCTAGCTGACAACCACTTGAGAATCGGCTCTTACTTCGACTTTGGTGGCACCCAACAACCTAGCCACCAACACTCCTGTTAGTAGTGGCTCTTACTTAGCCTCATTGTTGGTTGTCTTGAAGACGAGCTTTATTGCGTAGTTGTGCTCCTTGCTCCTCACCAAGCTCGGTGACAATGTGCACCCCTAAACCCCCTCTAGCTCGACAGGATGAGCCATTAATGTAGACCTGATAGGACTTTTTCTGAAGTGCAACTTGTATTTCTTCTGAAAAATCGGTGAACTCGGCCACAAAATTTGCTAGCACTTGGCCCTTCATCATTGTGCAGGGAAGATACTCTATATCGAACTCGCTTAGTTTGACTGTCCAATGCATCAACTGGCTGGACGTGTCGAGCTTCTTCAAGATTTTTCTAAGGGGGATGTCGGTAAGCACCTTCATCGGATAAGCTTGAAAATATGGCCTTAGTCTTCTCGTGGCAACCATTAGCACAAATGCTAAGATCTCCATTCGCGAGTATCTGGCCTTAGCTCCACAGAACGCCTGACTCATGTAATAGACGAGTCATTGCCCCTCTTCTGTAATGTGGATTATCATGGCAGACACGGCATGCGATGACACAGCTAGGTACACAGTCAAGTTCTCGCCTAACTTGGTACTCCTTTAGGTCCCCGAACGCCTGGTCAAAGTCAGCGTCCCATTCTCATGCCTTCCTTAAGACCTTGAAGAAGGGAAAGCATCGGTCAATTGAGCCTGTGATGAAGTGGTTCAAGGCCACCAACCATCCTGAGAGCCTCTACACTTCGCAAATGTTGCCTTGGGGGAAAGGGCATTCCCACTATTGCTTCAACCTTTTCTGGGTTGGCCTCGATTCCCCACTTGTAGACCATGAAGTCCAAGATTTTTCCTGACTCCACTCTGAAGGCGCACTTCAACGAGTTGAGCTTCATTTGGTAGCGTCATAGTATTGCGAAATCTTCTAGGAGATCAGACAAATGTTATTCGGGTCTCTTGCTCTTGAGTAGTAGGTCGTCTACATACACCTCCATATTTCGGCCAATTTGATCTTTGAACATTCGGTTGACTAGCGACTGGTATGTGGCGTCATCATTTTTTAAGCCAAACAATATGGCCTTGTAGCAGTAGAGTCCTTTGTCGGTGATGAAGGCCATCTTCTCCTAGTCATCCTGGTTAATTCAGATTTGGTTGTAACATGAGTATGCATCCATGAAGCTGAGCAGTCGGTGGCCCACCGTTGAGTCGATTATTAAGTCGATGCGGGGCAAGGGAAAGCTATCCTTCGAGCAGGTCTTGTTCAGGTCAGTGAAGTCAATGCACATCCTCCACTTCTTGCTTGCTTTTTTTACCAGCACTACATTAGACAACCACTCAGGATAGTGGACCTCCCTGGTAAAAAAAGCTGCAAGGAGGTGGTCTAGTTCTTCGGTTATGGCCACATACTTTTCCACGCTGAAGCTCCGACATTTTTGTTTGATCTTACTTGCCGCAGGGTCCACACAAAGGTTATGCTCAATGATCGAGTTGTCAATCTTGGGCATTTCTTCGTGACTCCACACAAAGACATCTTGATATTCGATAAAGAGTTACTTCATGACCTGCCTCAACTCGGGAGCCATTTTGGTCCCCACTCATATGGTGCACTTAGGCATTTGCTGGTCCATAGAAACCAGATCTAAGGGCTCATTGGGCTCTGCCTGCCACAGTGTTTGCTCATCTCGGACCTCGTCGTCCCATTTGGCCAAAATGGGCGGTAAGAGCGATCTAGCAGCCTCCCGTGCTTCTTTGAGAGTCATGACTTCCTTCCTCACATGCCTCAGCTCTCGCACATAATATTCCCAGTCCAGCACTTGTTTGCCTTAGATCTCACCCACTCCCACATTGGTAGGGGACTTCATCTTGAGATGATACATGGATGTCATTGCCTTCAGATTATTCAGGTTGAGCGGCCCAATATCACGTTGTATGAGGATGAGACCTTCACCATTAGAAAATCGGCCATTGTAGCTAAAGTTTTGGGGGCCTTCCCAACCAGGATGGATAAGGTTATGGCTTCCATTAGCTGTACGATGTCTCATGTGAAACCTTTAAGCGACATCAAGGTAGGGTACAATTGGTCCGGATTGATTCCCATCCTGACGAAGGTCCCAGAACAGGATGTCTACCGAGCTCCCATTGTCAACCAAGACTCTCTGCGTCGTGAAGTTGGCGACTTGCACGGTGACCACTAGGGCATCATCATGGGGGTGGAGGATGCCTTCTTCGTCTTTCTCATTGAACGTTATGGTGGCTCCTCTCATGTGTGAATACTTCCTCGTAACTACAGGCGTTGGCCCTTCATGCCGATTAGGTGGGGCCCCCTCCAACATATTCCCTTGTGATTGTGCAAATTTCGCCTATCGAGGTACTTGCCCTTACTGGGATTTGACGTCGTGGGCTATTTTGGGCCCCCTTCTGGCCTTCTGTCTCCTCGGGCTCTCACTCTGCCGGGGCCTCAGGTGGTCATTTTCTTGTCATGCTAGCATTTTGGACGTCCTTGTTCCAACAGGCTACCCAATTCTTCCATCCTTCGTTTCAGGGTATAGTAGTCCTCGATCTGGTGTCAGTCCAACCGGTAGTAGGTGTAGTATTCAGGGCGCGTTCACCCTCTAAGGCCATACTTATAAGTGTGTGCGGTTCACCATCCACCCGAGCCTATGCCCCATTCCTCCATTTGACTTCCTGCAAGCCTTTCTTGTTCCCCTTGTGGTTCACTCCGCTATTTTGCCCCACAATTTTCCTATCTGCCTGCTCTAGCTCAGTTCTCAAGGGGGCCATCAAAGCCTGGAGGGTTCCTTGGCATTGATAAAGTCGTTGGCTTAGTCCATGAACTCTCCCAGCGTCATGGAGGCCAACTCCCCCTTAGTAGGACCGACAGGGCAATCTTCTCATCTTGGTCGTTCGTGGTCATATGCTCTTGATTGAATCAGGAAAGATACTATTTCAGACTTTTGTCATCACATTGTTTTACCGTTATTAGGTAAGTGATCGGGTGTCTCTTATTTCGGCTTGTCATAAATTGCGTTAGAAAGAAACATCAAAGCTGTCAACGGACTCTAGAGGTAGGGATCCGAACGAGGCTCTTGCTGCCCCCTTAGCGTCAGTGGGAAAGCTCGGCACAAAACCTATCTTGGGAATCCGTGAAGGGTCATGTGGGTCTTGAATCTCTCAAAGTGTTCTAGTGGGTCCTAGACTTGTCATACACTTCCATTTGGGCTACCTTGAACTTGGTTGGGAGAGGGACATTCATGACTTTAAAGCTATAAGGTAGGTTCGTGCTAATAAGAAGTTGGTCTACAGAGGATGATATGCCGATTTGTTTAGCCATTTCTGCGTACTTATCCCTGAGCTCAAGGTGCATCCTACATCTTTCTTCTTTGGCCATAACAATCTCTGGTGCACATTGCGAGTCTGCATGCTCGTTGTGGCTGGGTTATGCTCCTCCCGCTAGTTCTTCGTTGGTTCTTCGTAACAAAGCATTTTCTTGTTGAAGGCCTCCCACTTCGTCCATCAGTCTCTTTATCATGTCTCCCATTTCAATGAGTCTCGCTTCCATTGTTCCGAACTGATCTTCTTCTCTACACGAAGTTAGGGAACGCATCGTTTCCGGCATGCGAATGACACGCTTCTATAGGATAAATCTCATAGACAATGCCATTGTTGATATAATGTTTCACAGCTCGAGTAACTCCACACACTAGGTTGATTCGTTCCTGCGTAAAGAGGAAATGAAGGCTCGGGGTGGTAGGGGGATACCTCTTATGCCTAAGTCAGTTTGGGTTATGAGTTTGTGATCTGTGTGAGCTTCCAATCAATGTATGTGTGTAGAGATTTTTGCCCCCAAGGGAGAGATATTTATACCTAGTAGAGGCGATCCCTTGTCAAGCTGATCATGGTAGTGCCGCTCTGTACCTAGGTCGTGTCGTCTACCAACTCCTTGCCATGGGACAGGCCATCCATCCCTGATTGTGGCGACTGCTGACAACCCCAGGTCCTTGTCGTTCATTAAATGTGGCATGACCTTAGCTGGCGCACCCACCTTCCAGGTCTATCTAGCCGTCGGTGCTCAAGGATTTGGGTTGTCCCTAACCCTGTGCGTGTGAAGTGTTGGCCAGTAGACGTGTCAGGCCTTCTGGCTTAGCCCCATGCCTCGCGTGTGTTACCTTGCTGCTCTTCCTTATGGGCTTCCTTGGCCGACCTCGCCCTTCATGGCCTGGCCCAGCCCAAACCATCCTATTCTCTCAGACCGATTTTGTCTTATCGGGTTATCCTTAGGCCCACCCATACTGTGTGGGCTGGGCTCGTGCGGGCCCATCACTAGGAACAACTCCCCTCACATATTCTTTTGATCATTTCACTTGAAACTAATAGTATCTATTTACCATAAAACAATGAATATTTTGGTTAAATGACTAAAATATTCTATGTTTTATACTAAAGGGATATTCTCCATTTTACCAAGGAATTTTGTTTCTTTTAAGACTCATTTTATGTGTTTAAAACTTTAAAATTTGAAAAAGAATTTTGAAAAAATTTTGGTCCATATTTCAAATAGAAAGTTCCTATAATATATATATATATATTTATATAATATATGCAAAGTCTTTTCAAGAATGCAACCTGAGAAACTTCAACTTCTCTATCCCAAAATTCTGCCCATATGCAAGAAGAGTAGCCGCATTGTTGCAAGAGAATGCTTTGTTGGAATAACTCAATTAGTCTAAGAAGAATAAAATAAAAATAAAAAATATGTGTGGTGTGTGATGTGTGGGATGATGAGTAACAAAGCTGATCTATTTAAACTACAAGTCAACCGATAATATGGTTCTGTTTATTTATTTTTAGATAAGATATGTTTGTTGATAACAAAGCCATATTTCTTGTCTTCCTTACATGTTTTGATCATAGGCCTTGTTTGAGTGTATCTTATTTTCTGTTTTTCTTTTTAGGTCATGAGTTTCAGTCCAAACTGACCTAACAAATCGAGCGATCAAATTTGCAAGTAAAAGACTGTTATTCTTATGATGGTCAAACGGTTGTTGGGCTGCAGCATCTGGGCCAATGTGAATTATCTGTGGGCCTAATTTCTAAATATTGCTCTCCTATCTTTATAATTAACTGTTTATCCAAAAGTAGACCCCTAAAGACAGCTATTTAAGGCTAGCTAGATCCTTACCAAGCATGGGTATTTTTGGATGAATAGTTAATTATAAGGATCCATACATTTCTTAAAGCTCGAAACAATGCTGGGCGCTTTCCAATTGAGACTTCAATTGTCTGTAATTTTTTCTAGTTTTGAGTTTGTTTCTCTCTAAAACCCAACTATAAGTTAGGTTTAGATAGTGATTTGAGATGAGAGGAGTTGAGATGAAAGTTAAAATTTGAATAAAATATTATTAAAATATTATTTTTTAATATTATTATTATTTTGAGATTTGAAAAAGTTGAGTTGTTTATTATATTTTGAATAAAAATTTAAAAAAATTGTAATAATTAGATGAAATAAGTTGAGAGTCATTTCAATCCAAACTGAGCCAATTCACGTCTAAATCTTATACCATTTGTAATGATAAACAAAACCCAATTCACATCTAAGCTCACAATTAAAAAATATAAGTGAATACGAGTCTTTAAGAACTTTTCTTAATACGAGCCAATTCATTTCGTTCTCATACTTAATTTGGGATATTATACTCTTAATATCAAATATACGTTTCTTAATATTATAGAGCTTGACATTAAACATTATGGATCTATATAGGAAATTGCTAGCTCTCTTTAGTTCAATAAACAACTAATCAATCAAATAAATTTTAAGGTAATTTTAATTCTTCCAAGTATATATTTTCAACCATCACCCCTTCATTATTCTTAAGTATGGCGTACATGATTGAAAAATTATTTATTATTTTTATATTAATCATTTGATAGACACCATAAAATAATGAAATTATAATAATTAAAAGTATCATCAATTATCATTTGCTGAAGAGTTCATGGCTCTTGTAGTAGTATAGATGGTTCTATCTCGTGATGGTGAATGCATGAGCTTGAAACGCTGGCTAATGTGCTTCTTCTTGGCTCTTTCACCCGCCTTTGGGCCCCTGTCTATGTGATGAAGATCTAAGAAAGGCCATTCGTAATGCCATTAGGAGGGCTAGGCGTGCCGGGACTAGGAGGGTGACATTGTGGTGTATGCATGGCTAGGGTGTTGTGCACCCAACACGAGGTCAACTAGAAGAGGATCAAGTTGTTAGCCAATTCCTTGATTTTAGGGGTTGGTTGGCAAATCCCTTAAACTTAGGGATTGAATGACAAGATGACAAATCCATTAACTTTAGGCCATATGTTCTTTAATTTAGTGATTTATCTATTATCATTTGTTTAAATTATCTCTTAGTTTATTTTCTTTATTTTAAACATTTGATAATATTTTAGACAAACCGTATTACTATTTATTTGGATTTTTGGCTTGTAATTTATTATTATGCTATTTTCAATAAAAGTGAACTTATGCTTTGTCACCCTAATTTTCGAGAATTGAGTGCTAGCCCGAGTTAGTCTTAATTTTCACCATCATACAAATCGGATCTTGGTGTTGCCTTGAGGCAACCCAAGATTAAATCACCCAACACGCCACAACACTTGAGTGAGAGTGAGGCTTCCATCATTGGTGCTTTCGTTGAGAGTGTCCAACCTAAGGAGAGGAAGCCATGACCGATCGACAACCAACACATAGGGAGCAGATTGAGACATTGAAGCCACTTTGGAGGCACAACACACCACCACCAATGAATGGCTTAAAAAGTTAGAGGAGGTGCTCCAACAATTGGTAGATCAAAGGAGGAATGGAGAGAAGAGGCGCCATAGGAGGAGAACCCATAGTCCGGAGGGTTCCGTTGGATCTAGAAAAAGCTAACGTCGAGAGAGGGTGGATGACTCGGGTCATCTTCTCAAGATTGCTCAAACACTCATGAGGAATCAACCAGGGAAAGTAAAGGAGAATGAAGGAACCGTGATGAGAGGAGAGGAGCACATAGGGGGGAAGTTCTCAAGCCAAATATGGACTTTCCAAAGTTCAATGGTGATGACCCGAGCAGCTGAGCAATACTTTGAACACAATCACATGGAGGGCTATGCAAAAGTGTCCTATGCCGCTTACTTCCTTGAGGGGGAGGCCAACTAATGTTGGTAATGGATGAGGAAGACGTATGTGGCTCAAAGGAGGGAGTTGAAATGGAGGAAATTTGTCAAGGAGCTTTTGAGGAGGTTCGGGCCAACCGGGTATGACTCTCTCAAAGAAGCAAACTGGATCTTTAAGAGATTATCAAAAGGAGTTCGAATACTTGTCCACTAGAGCACATGGGTGGTCGGAGAAGGCCCTCATTGGGACCTTTGTGGGCGGATTGCAAAGTGAGTTGGCGGCGAAGGTAAAACTTAAAAAGTCGAAGACCTTGATGCAAGCCTTAAAGGCTGCACCAATTAAGGAAGATCAACTCCATGATTTGAGGAAGAATAGCCGCTTGGAGGTGAGAAAACCACCCCCAATGGTTTCCAAGTTTGATGCAATCCAAACTTTTAGCAAGGATTTCTCACTGGGAGGTCCTAGTGGAGGTGCATCAAGTGGAACCAAGCCATTATCCGCTGGTGTGAAAAGGCTACCTTGGGAAGAGATGCAATGACGAAGAGAGAAAGGGTTTTGTTTCAATTGCAATGAGAGGTTCACAATGGGCCATAGATGCAAAACCAAGTAAATTTCTCTCATAGAGATGGAGTCGGAGGAAGAGGAAGACATAGGGGAGGAAGAGCAAGGGTGAGAAGAGCAAGAACAAGATGAAGCCGTGAGGGGAGATCCTCAAATTTCTATCCATGCATTGACGGGTGTTGTGGGGTCTAGAATGGTGAAAACACAAGCACACATTGGCAATATGGAGGTAACAGTTCTTGTTGATAATAGTTCATCTCTAAACTTTATCAATTCTAAAGTGGCCGAGAGCTTGGGGTTACCTATAACTTCTATCACTCCATTTGAGGTCAAGGTAGCTAGCGGGGAGAATATGAGGTGTAGAGAAGTATTTAAAAAAGTATGTTTGAAAATACAAGGCCTTGAAATTGTAGTGATTTTATATTCTTTGCCTATTGTGGGGTTGGACGTTGTGTTGGGTGTGCAATGGCTAGATGAGTTAGGGAAGATATTCTCGGACTATAGAAAAATGACTATGAAGTTTATGATGGAAGGAAAATGGGTGACCATCAGGATGAATGGAAGAAGGGGATGTAAGGCCATGGGGCCTAATGAGATGGAGAAGCTATTGAGACAAAGGGGGCAAATGTTTTGCTATCGCATTAGCCTCCCAACCGAAGGGCTTGAGTGAGGGTCGTGAAGTGAAAGATGGAGGCATGGTGAGGGAGTTAGGGGCCGAGGTTCCTAATGACATGAGGGAGTAGGTGAGGAAGGGTGGCCAAGTGGCAACCGAAGTCTTGGTTCAATGAAGGGGCTCCAAACTGAAGATGTTATATGGGAGAGTGTTCTGGTTCTCAAGGATCAATTCCCAAATTTGGATGTTGAGGACAAGGTCGGTCTTGAAGGGGGGAGGATTGATGGAGATCCAAGAAGGGGGCCATTTGTAATGCTATTAGGAGGCTAGGCATGCTAAGGCTAGGAGGGTGGCATTGTGGTGCATGAATGGCTCGGGTGATGGGTCCTTGGAGATTCAAGACAAGGTCAACTAGAGGAAGATTAAGTTGTTAGCCAATTCCTTAATTTTAGGGGTTGGGTGGCAAATCCCTTGAACTTAGAGATTAGATGACAATATGGCAAATCCCTTAAATTTAGGCCATATGTCCTTTAATTTAGGGATTTATTTATTATCATTTGTTTGAGTTATCACTTAGTTTATTTCCTTTATTTTAGGCATTTGATAAGATTGTTTGCTTAAACTTAGGAGTTTGATTTGTTTTGGGATTAAGAATCCAAAGAGTTTGATTTGTTTTGGAATTAGGAATTCAAAAGAGGTTGGGGGAAGGCCAGCCAAACCCTACTACTATTTATTTGGATTTTTTTATTTGTAATTAATTATTATGCTATTTTCAATAAAAGTGAAGATTATGCTTTGTCATTCTAATTTTTGAGAATTGAGTGCTAGTCTGAATTAGTCTTAATTTTCACTATCATACCAATCGAATCTTAATATTGCCTTGAGATAACTCTAGATTCAATCACTCAGCAAGTTACAAACACTTAGTGAGAATGAGGCTTCCATCACAATGGGGTGGCTACGTTAGAGGCTGTGGACTTTCAGGAAGAAACCGCTTGTCCCTTCCAACTGTCTTGTGTTAATTCACCCTGTTTGGCATTTGCATTGATAATGCCCACCACGCTTGACATCATACCCTTGTACGCCACTCTTCTCGACGCCTGTTCCTCCGCCAAAACTCTCCAAAACCTTAAACACCTTCATTGCCGGACCATTATACTTGGCATTTCCCACCACGACTTCATACGGACCAAGCTCGTCTCCTCCTATGCCTCTTGTGCCCAACTACACCATGCCAACGTGCTCTTCTCCTTCGCCACTCGCCAGCCCACCTTCCTCTTCAACACCCTTATCAGAGCCCATGCGTCTCTTGGTTTGTTCTCTCATTCCCTATTCATCTTTCACCAAATGCTCATTGCTGGCAAGTCCATTGACCGCTACACCTTGCCTCCTGTTCTCAAATCTTGTGCTGGCTTGTCGGCTCTGAGACTTGGCCGCCAGGTACACGGGATAGTTTTGGTTAATGGATTCGCCTTAGATACGACGAATTCGAATGCGTTAATTACTATGTATGCGAAGTGTGGTGATTTAGTCAATGCCCGTAAGGTGTTCGATGAAATGTCGGTGAGGAATAAGATATCTTGGTCCGCAATAATGGCAGGGTATGGAATGAATGGAATGTTTAATGAGTTGTTTGAGCTGTTTGATAGGATGGTGGAGGTAGGAGAGAGGCCAGATGGTGTCACTTTTACAGTGCTCCTGACGGCGTGTAGTCATGGGGGGTTGATAGAAAGGGGGAAGGAGTATTTTGAGATGATAGAAAGGTGGTTAGGAGTGAGACCAGGGCTAGAGCATTATACTTCGATGGTGGATATGCTGGGAAGGGCGGGACAGGTTGAGGAAGCGGAGAAATTAATTTTAGAAATGGAGGTGGAGCCTGATGAAGCTTTGTGGGGGGCCTTGTTGGGGGCTTGTAGGACTCATGGGAAGGTGGAGGTGGCTGAGAGGGTGGCTGAGAAGGTTTACGAGAAGAGACGTGGTGTTGCATCTTTGTGAATCGTTTAAGTTATTCTTCATCGTGAATTTTGTTATTTTTAATCACAGTAACTTATATGTCAAGTTGTTTTTATATAACTTATAAAATTGCAAAAAAGGTGTTCCATCAAATTAACGTTCAGAATCTTCTGGGACGTGTTTCTATCTCTATTTTCTTTTTCTCCAAGTTTTCCAATGTGTATGTATCAACCGGTTCAAAACGGAGGTCTCATATTGAATTTGCTCTGTAATGACAACCAGAAAATCTGAACTAGCATTCTGGATCTGCAATGTTGCCTCCTGCCGAGTAATACTCTCTTGACCTTCTCTTCCCTTCCCAATTTTTTTTTTGGTTTTATGTTCTTTCTGCTGAATTTTATTGGTTCCTGAATCAGGCTTTTGATTATAAGCCTTTTTGGTGATTTTGATATTATGAGTCTTGTATTATTTTTGTTGGAAATTGCAGCCGTCTTTCATTGTAGTGTACTTTGTTTCAAGTTGTGTTCCACTTTACTTAGTTCTATGCCATATTCAACCTTTCGGATATAGGTTAATGGTCTGGTTGTTTTGCTAGTACTGCAAAAGTGCCATGGGACGCTTTGTATAACATGTTATCACTCAAACATTTCTTTTTTATCGGTAATCGCTTCAACATTTTCTTATATAACCTGTTAAGTCCTCCCTATATTAACTTGATGCTAGTGAAACCAATATTGCATATGGTTAACATTTGCATCTGTTCAAGTATACAAATTGTGAGGGGATACGCATTGATGTTGCACAATCCGAATATGCGTGTAGTTTGATAGTCTTTAAAACTCAAGTTATTTTCATTTGCTTTGTAATCTTCCAACTTATGCATTGCAATTGGAAGAGCCTGCTTCTTCTGAAGGAGGGATGGTAACTGAAGTAAACGGGTTGAGAGGTTATTTACACATCCACTTGCTCGATATTGACAGGAAGTAACTAGGAAAAGTAAAATTAAGGGGGATTAGCGGAAAGCCCCCTACAATCAATAAATCACATCCTTTTGATTTGGGGAAAAAAAGTAGGATGATGCAAATTAGTGGACAGCCCCAAATAATTTGCATTTATTGATTGAATTCACTTCACAATATCTCAGGTTTATTTGTTGTTTGCAAAAGTATTGCACTTGGTTAGGCTGAGCACAATTTATTTCACAAACCTTTGGCCTTTAAGTTTGTCTTTGCATAGCATACATGTTCTCAACATGTAGGCAGCAAATAGCTTCAAGTGACTTTATAGCTTGATGGCTGGACAACAGCATTGCCTAATATGCCATTATTCTTTTTCTTTCATTCAGCACTGGTCCTATTACAAAACAAAGGTTACATTTATTTGTCAAGTTCTTATTTGTTTCCATGGGCACTTATAATACAGAAATGTCATGATTAAGTAACTGATGCATGTAGTAATGAGGCTTCAATTTGGGGAACAAATTAACATGGTTAAATATACAATTATGACAGAGGGTCATCATCGGTAGTAAAATATTGCTCTCTATTTTCTGGCCTCGTACTTAAGTTCAAAGCTTGATAGTAGCGAAAATACTTGTAGTACTAATCATAGCAGTATGAGTATTAGTATTAGTACTTTGAATTTATTCTCCCTGCTATTTGCCATCCACCTTACTGCAATATGATAGTCCCCTCATAATTTATATATATGATTTTTATTTGCCATCCACCTCCCTGCTCATGATTTTTTGCTGTTGTTTTCTGCTTCGTAGAATGTATTTAGGTGTTTTCTTTTTGTATACTTCCTATGTCCATGGGCGTCACCTATTTCATTTGATTGAATAAAATTGTCTTTCTTACTTATAAAAAAATATTTTTATTTGAGATCCTATAAATGGTTATAATGGTTCTTTTAACTGTTGTATGGTTTATTGTTGACATCCATTTTTACTTATAAAAAAAAATTGTTGACATCCATTTCAGATATTAGAAATCTCTTCCACCCATAACTAAGGCTTATGGGACACTTTGTCTGTTGGCTACTACAGTCTATCAGAATGGACTATTTGATACTCGAGATATTGCACTAGTCTATTCACACGTTTTCTGGTATGTCTTTCATCTCTGTGGACTTCATACTTTAATATCACCATATTCTGTTGACAGAATCTGTTCTTCATTTGTAAACTCTATCGTCTATTTTTTAGAAGAATTTATCTAATCCATTAAGTTGCAGCCTAGTGGTCAAAAGGCATGCTTGGAATGAGCTGTAGACAGGGAACCAAAAGTTTCTCAAAATTTTCTGCTTTCATCCAAACATCTTTACATCAAAACAATATCAATCATCAAAACATCTTCCTTCCAATTCTGTAACAAACCAAAACAACTGTCACAAGACTCAAATAATAATAAAAAAGCAGCTCACAAAAATTTTCTTCCCTTCATACTTTTCAATGGGACTAACCACCTTTTCAAACCCCAATAAAAACATCTCTAAAATACTTTCTCAATCCTATTTTTAATAGACTTACAAATTTTACAAAATCCTTTAAACTCTTTAAGTTTTTTGAAAATTTTCAGAAACTTTCTAAAAAACCTTACGGTTGGGAGGGCATGTTGAGATTTGGCCACTGCTCCTAGTGTGTGGTGGGTCAATCTTCTCGTTCCCTTCCCAATCGAACAATGAACCCCGACGGGGTCTGCGCCAAGGAACTTAAATAAGTAGTAACCACGGGTGCCCTGGAAATGGTGTGCGTGCTGTTGGTGACATCTTTACCATGATACATAACGACTCTTGGCAACGGATATCTTGGCTCTCACATCGATGAAGAACGTAGCGAAATGCGATACTTGGTGTGAATTGCAGAATCCTGCATATCATCGAGTCTTTGAACGCAAGTTGCGCCCGAAGCCATTCGGCCGAGGGCACGTCTGCCTAGGTGTCACGCATCGTTGCCCCAACCGCAAACACTACTTGTGCTGTGCGGGGCAGACATTGGCCTCTCATGTGCTCTTGCTCGCAGCCTAAAAGTGAGTCTTGAGTGACGAGCTCCACGACAATCGGTGGTTGAGAAACCCTCGTGACCCGTCGTGTGTTGCTCGTCGCTGTGAAGGTGCTCCTTGACCCTATTGTGTTGTTCTTGCGACTCTACCATCGTGACCCCAAGTCAGGCGGGATTACCCTCTGAATTTAAGCATATCAATAAGCAGAGGAAAAGAAACTTACAAGGATTTTCCTAGTAACGGCAAGTAAACCGGGAAGAGCCCTGCTTGAGAATTGGGTGCCACTCAGCATTCGAATTGTAGTCTGGAGAAGCGTCCTTAACGGCAGACCGGGCCCAAGTCCCTTGGAAGGGGGCGTCGGAGAGGGTGAGAGCCCTGTTGTGCCCGGACCCTGTAGCACCACGAGGAGCTATCGGTGAGTCGGGTCGTTTGGGAATGCAGCCCCAATTGGGTAGTAAATTCCGTTTAAGGCTAAATATGGGCGAGAGACCAATAGCAAACAAGTACCGCAAGGAAAAGATAAAAAGGACTTTGAAAAGAGAGTCAAAAAGTACTTGAAATTGTCGGGAGGAAAGCGAATGGGGGCCAATGATGCGCCCCGGTTGGATGTGGAACGGTGTATGCCGGTCTGCCAATCTACTACTAAGCATTTCACTATATTGTTCATTACTAAAATGTCTTCTTCCGAAAGATCTGTACTTTTTATTTTCTACAGCTGAAATTCTAAAAGTGAATTATATTGTAGAACATTTTGGAAATATACGGAATTAGAGTTGTTGGGAAAGGCTCGAATCCATGCAAAAGTTTATAATTTCAATTTCCTTTACCATGTAAAAGCTCAAAATAAGTGAATTCCGAATAAAATATCTCCTAAAAGCTCAATTTTTTTTGGGGTGCAGTAACTTGACTCTAGAAACTTATGTTTGGATACGTAAATACTCTCGACTCAATTCATTTCATCTTATTTCATTATTATAATTTTTTAAAATTTTTATACAAAATATAATAAATAATTTAATTTTTTTCAAATTTTAAAATAATAATAATATTAATAAATAATATTTTATTTAATTCATCTAAAACCATCTCATCTTACCTCACTATCTAAATCAGTTTAAGGCGAGTTTGTTTTTACAAAGAATATTATCTAATTATTATAATTTTTCTAAACTCTTAAACAAAATACAAAAATAATTTAAATTTTTTAAATTTTTAAATAAAAATTATATTTTAATAATATTTTATTCAACTTCATTTCATTTATGTAATGAAACGAGGTCAAGTGAAATTGATTTTCTGAATTGGAACTTTTGATTTTTTCCAAGGAAAATTGCATGGAAGAACTATAAAGGGTTTTATTTTTTTAAAATTTTCCGATATTGGACCTTTCCGAATAAGAGCATTGCTATGCATAAGCCTACACACCACACACCAATGTGTTTTTTTTTTTTTAATTTTTTTTCAATTTTTTTTTATTTTACTCTTCTTGAAACATTTATATTTTTTTATTCATCATCCATATAATACACATTTAATAAGAGAAACAAATAAAAAAAATAAAAAAAGTTATAGTATGTGGTGTGTAGGCTGATTTAAAGATTAATTCTTCCGAATAAATATACATCAGCACCAGGTTCACATTTTGGTGCCACTTTTTTCGGAGGCATGGGATTGTATCGGCATCAAAAGATTAGAGCATTGCTATGCATCATCCTACACACCACACACCAATGTGTTTTTTATTTTTTTTCAATTTTTTTTTATTTTACTCTTCTTGAAATATTTATATTTTTTTATTCTTCATCTATATAATACACATTTAATAAGATAAACAAATAAAAATAAATAAAAAATATATTAATGTGTGGTGTGTAGAATGATGCAAAGATTAATTCAAAAGATTATTTAAAAAATTGATGTTATGGTGTCTCTGTCCGTCCGAGATCATCCGTCTCCTTTTTCAGATTTATTAAAATTACTATTTACTCTTATATCTTATATTTATAAATTTTTTTATTGGATAGGACGGTGGTTTTTTTTTTTTTTTTCTATTTTATAGAATATGGGATATTTTTTTATAAGGCTTAGGAAGTAATGATTGAAAGAATTTTTCTTTTCTTTTTCTTTTTTCTTTTGTATAGTTTTTGTCTACTTCTTTCCGTACAGTGAGCCGTAAATTATTGAATGAACGAAACTCCGACAAGAAAGGTGGGACGTGAACGGCACCAACGGAGTTCCCCATTCCCATCATCACCCCCGCCATCCTCTCTCTCTCTCTCTCTCTCTCTCTCTCTCTATTTAACAAATTAACCACCTTTCGAAGACCAGTTCCAACCCAAGACCAAGAGAACAAACAAGCTGCTCCACCACAACACACACCTTCAAAGAAGAAGAAGAATAAGAAGAAGAAGAAGATAGCTACAGAGAGACACAGGAAAATGTCGTGGCAAGCTTACGTGGATGAGCATTTGATGTGCGATATTGACGGGCAAGGCCAGCACCTCGCCGCTGCTGCCATCGTCGGCCACGATGGCTCTATTTGGGCTCAGAGCTCTTCCTTCCCTCAGGTCTCTTTTATTCACTTTCGCACCTATTTTTGTGTGATCGGACGGTGGGACTTGGGTTTGGATTTGTTTATCCATTTTTAAATGGGTTTTGATCATCGAATCTGTTTTGTGTCTGTCGAGGGAGATAGTTACGTCGTTTTGGCGTCTTCTATCTCTTGATGTTGTCGATACATAGGTTGTTTGGTGATTGATATTACAATGTGGTTTTATTGTCGTGGCATTTGATCCATTATTGTCGGCATGAATTGCACTGCTGCCTCCTCACCGTTTGTTTTTGGTTGGTAATTTATTTTACGAATCATGATATTGTCATAAAGGAGTGAAATTAGTTACAAAATGCTATGCATTTTCATTTGATTTTATTCAAGATCCCCTGGTTGCTGGTAAGTGGTCTGAAAAATCAGATGGATGGCTCTTTTGGATCAGTTCTGGTGCATTTCTGTTTTGTATAATGTGTTTGTAGTTTGTATGTCATAAAATTTTCTTGAGGTGATTCTCAACAAGAAGAATAGACAAACACTTTGGTCTTGGTCTTGGGAAATGCTCGATCTCTATGCATCACTTGTTCAATTTGAACAACTTCTGATCCGTTTAATGTATGTCTTGGTATTTTATTTCCAGTTTAAGCCTCAGGAGATCACAGACATCTTGAAGGATTTCGAGGAACCAGGTCATCTTGCTCCGACAGGCTTGCACATTGCGGGAACTAAATACATGGTCATCCAGGGAGAGGCGGGAGCTGTCATCCGCGGAAAGAAGGTGATTACATTACACACTTAAATATCTTTTATCAAAGATTTTTAAGGTTAATTGCATGTTCAATACCTTGTTTTTGCCGATTTACAAATAGACACTTCGATTTTTGACATTAGCAATATTGATACCTAAGACTTAAAAATTCGTAATTAACATATCCTAAAATCAAAAGCAGACATGTATCCCCTTCCCCTAAATTACACATCAACAATTTGATTCAAATTTATTTAAAATAAAATAATCAGTTTAACTAAAACAAATTAGTTCAACTAAAAAAATTTAAAAAATCAGTTTAACTAAAAAAATGAGAAAAGAAAATCTGTTTAACTTAAAAAAAAAAACCGACCTTTTATAAATATTTTTAGTTAAGATGGTTATTCTATAGATGGTGAGAGTCCTTTAATAGGAAGAAATCAGGCACTTCAATTAGTGGAGAGTTATTAGGTAACTCCACCCATTGTCTGATTATTCAAAATAGGATTATTCTATCTTGAGTTTTGACTCCATTGACCCACGTAGGCACTCCATGTGTCATGTGTCGATTAAGACTGGATCCAATTTTCAACAGATACCTCATTGTTTGTAGGTACATGCACGTTGCATGGCATGAATTGTAGATTGTGAATTCTTGCACACGTGCACAAGGATTAGGACTTCACTAAACACCCAATCCCAACCCAAGAAAGGAACTCGATCTTAGGGATTGACCAGAAACTCTTTTAGGGAATGATGATTGCAGCAATGTGCAAACCTGAAAGTGTTGGCTTACTGATTTTATAGCAGCAGCCAAGCCTTTGTATTAGATGTTTGCATTTTTTTATTTTATTTGAAACATCATTGCTTGGCACAAGGAGCTTACACGAAATTGATAACAGGTGAGCTGTGATTTAAACCAAATGTGGATTAGTAGCCTAACCATTATGAGTTTTCATCTTCTGTAACCTCTTTGAGTGGACTTTGTTTATTCATTGAAATTCCTGCACTTTATTAGGGAGCTGGAGGTATCACTATAAAGAAGACTGGTCAAGCTCTAGTTTTTGGCATCTATGAAGAACCTGTGACACCAGGGCAGTGCAACATGGTGGTTGAGAGGTTGGGGGATTACCTCGCTGATCAGGGCCTGTAGGCCAAGGTCTACCATCACTTTTGAGTGTTTCCTTTTTGGTTTAAATTGTTGTCTATTTTCTATTTTTTCCTTCCCATTTCAGTTCCAAGTTTGCATCTTCTTCATTGCAAGCCTTAAATTGGCTGTGAAGCTACTGCAGACAATAACTTGTGAGAACTAAGACGGTTGTTTTATGTTTGGTTGTTTGAATTGCACCCAACATGTTATAATTCTTTTTTGGTGTAATCATACTGGCTTCTTGTGCTCTCTCTCTCTCTCTCTCTCTCACTCACACACACACACACACACACACAGTCATTTTTGTCTATAATTATGTTATGAGTTCTTTGGCCAAATGTAGTCTTATCCGCGTGGTTTTACGGTAATTGTAATAGAAGGGCAGTTCCTTGTGCATCTCAAGTGCTCTCATCTTTGAGTTCGCAAGTTATCTACTGCTGGATGGCGAAGTGGGTGAATAGACTGAAATGAAAGAACATCGGGACTGCTTAAGTCGTTGGATTTTAGAACTCTTGCCGATAAATTTCCTAGATGTTTCAGAAAGTTTAAAGAATGTGGTTCAGCATTGCAAGTTGCAAGAACATGTGGGTATGATTTTGAAAATCGTGCCTATGCCCAGCTGTTAGAAATACTAGATTAGAATATGTAGCAAAAGTGATTTTACCTAGTTGGCAAATCGTAGATCTAGTGTAGTTGTTCTACAGATTCTTCGTCATTGTTGTTATTCATCCGATATCCTCCCAACGATGGTGGAGTGTGCTACGTGGTAATATCAAGGTTTTAAAATCTGTTCCGTTCCGTTCCGGTCGGAATGACTTGAATTTTTCGTGCTGGAACAGTAACCGGTAAGGTGTGATGGATTTTTCCGTTTAGGCTCAAATTCAGCCGTTCTGGCCAAATTCCAGCCGGAACACATATTCCGGTCCGAAATTGGGCTAAATGAAATTTTGGAGAATATTTTGAAAAGAAAAGGGCAAACTTGTAAAAGCCTCAATCCTTTTCATCATATATATATACATACTAGGTGAAAGCAACGTACAATGCACGTTTGCTTAGTTTAAATTTAATTTAATTTTGTTAAGAACTAATTTTTTATTAATAAAGATGTAAGTTTTTCGGTCAACAATGTAATGTTTATGTAATTTATAAATAATTACACGCTATGATATATTATAAAAGAAGAGCATTAATAGAAGCTATAGCATGGTCCTATAAACAAATATCGTCCATAGTTTTATAAAAGTTGTCTGAGATAATTTTGATTCAGGGATGACGATCCAGCATTGTTCTTATCTTGCATTGCCTCAATAGAGAGGACATTCAAATGCCTAGGATGACGATTCAACATTTTCCTCATCTTGCATTGCCTCAATAGAGAGGACATTAAAATGTTTATGTTTTTTCTCCTTCAGTTTCTCTAGATCTGCATAAACTTGAATCTTTCAAATTTTTTTTGATAATTTATCCACAAAGCTTTTAATATATGGTTGATGTTCCTACAAAATAAATTTTATATAGCTTTACATAATTAATAAAAGCCCAATTTCTTTCTTATTTAACTCATTATAACCAAACTCAATTTTTGAATAAAAGTTTTAAAAGATATCTTTCCAGCATGTTCCATCAACTCAACTACTGAACAACCAAATGCCTCTTCTTCTACTTCTTCAAATATAGTAGCAGCCAGTTTTCCAGATCTGTCTTCCAGTTCAACATATGCTCTAACACTTTAAATGCATTGAATATATTATTTTCAATTTTTATAGTGTTAAATTTTAAATTAAATTAGATATCAATTATAAATTAAAATGATAAAATACATACAATTTAATCGTGAAAACAAAATTGCAATTTATTCTAAATTCACGTAATATAAAATAAACGTATACCACATGGTAATTGACCATGTTGGCTAGACTTCAGTATTTGTGATTCTTTTATAATCTTGGCAGACTCCAATTAGGTTTGGCAGAGTTGTTTTTAATCTTGTCTTCTTCCTTGAACTTATTTACTCCGCATCTTCTCTCTCCGAAGCCAGACTTCTTTCTCTCTCCATCTCTATTCGTCCTAACTACGTTCACTCTTCATCTCCACCTCTCTGGCTCTAGCTCTGCTCTCTATCCCCCTCTTTGTGAATGGGGCTTCTCTGATCTCTAGATTTGAGTGGTATTAATTTTTTTTTTCACTTTTTGGTTGATGTGAATTTTTTTTTTTTTTTGCTTTCGTTTTCTGTTTTGTCATTGTTTTTATTTGATTTACAGATTTCTCAGAAAATGAAATTCTTTTGAGTTTTGTAGTTTGTAGATTTGTGAAAAAAATATAATTTTTCCTTGTGTATATTATTTACTTTTATCTTGTGGGTTCTTGAGGATTTTTTTTTTTTTTTTTGTGATTCTACCTCATAGATCTGAAGGTTTTTTTTTTCAGATCTGGAGGACTTTTTTTTGCTCCTCCTCCTTTTTGAATATTAAGATCTCGACTCTAATATTTTGGTAGAATAATTTTTTTTCTTACAACTTCTTATAGATCCGAAGGTTTATTCTTCATATCTATATTTTTTTTCATGTTGTGAGTTTTGTCTTTGGGTTTTTTATACGGTTTTCATTTTTATTTTTTGGAACAAAGTAGATGGGTTTTTGTTTTTTGGGTTTGCATGTTGTTAGTTAGTTTGTTCTTTACTTTAGTGATGTACGTTTTTATCAAATAGCTTGTACTTTATTTGGGTTATTTGATATATAGATTTGTCAGAAAATGAATTTTTTTTGCGTTTTGTAGTTTATATATTTGTGAAAAAATATAAATTTTCCTTTTGTACGTTTTTTACTTTTATCTCGTGGGTTTGAATGTTGGAAGTTCTATCTTTTGTTTTCGTTAATTAGCAAATTTGTATTTTTATTGAATTTCTCTGTTCGATTTTTTTCTTTTTGTTTTGAAATTCTCGATTTTTGTTATCCTCTTTTTAGTAAATTATGGTTATGTGATCTATAGATTGGTGACAAAATACATGGTTATTTGCCGATTTATCAAAAAATAGATTCTCTCCTTTTGCATGTTATTTGCTTGTATGCTGTTGTTTTTTAGTTTTTGTTTTGTTTGTTTGCAAATTTATGAAAGAATATATATTTATTCATTCTTTGATGTGAAGTTTTTTCAAATTTTTTATTTTGTATGTTATTTACTTATATGTTGTGAGTTTGTCTTTAATTTTTTGTTTTGTGCATTTTTTAACTTCATTTTTAGGTTCTGCTTTATTTTTTTTTTATTTCTTATATGTTGTGAGTTTGTCTTTAGTTTACTGTGATAGTGTTAGACTACAAATTTCTTTTGTTATTCTGTTTCTTTTCTCATTTTACTCTTTTTGCTATTGTTCGTTGTGCAGATCTTCTTCAAGTCTATTGTACTACATATTTGGTTTATTTTTGTGCATATTTTTTGATATCTGTGATGACTAAGTGGTTTGGGACTAAAAATGATGCATATATTATTTTTTTATTTTGTCTTTGTTGTTGTTGATGCATATATTATGCTATGATGTGTTTGGATGTAAGAAATAGATGGATTTTTCAAATATGTAAAGCAGGTTTTTGTTATTAGAACAAATATTAGGTTTGCTATAACACAATGTTACAACATATTATATATAACATGCTCACTAAGACACACTATTTGCACCAACCACTTATTAACATGTTCAAATATGAGGTTTGTTATTATCTCAAATTTCAAAATTCGCGATGTTATTGTGTGAATTGTTAATGTTGTTTCTTTTTGAGAGTTACAATTTTTTATTCCATATTTATTTCTTTTGTGAATCTGTACATAAATGAATGAATGTTGATTTTTGTTATAATAGTTTAGTTTAGTGTCAAAATTACTGTGTTTGTGCTTAAATCCATGCTGGAATATGACAAGAATAATTCCTCTTACAGAGTGAAATAACTGCACAACTAATTAAATGTTGATTACTGTTTTTCTTTTGTGATTCTGTAAATGAATGAATGAATGTTAATTCTTCCTTTCCAAATTTTCAGATTTAAGATTGCTTAGTTTGATACTTTCAAAATTAGGAAATGTTATTTATATGCACAAGATGTTTACTTAGATTTCTTTATTAATATTTTGTCACTTATTGAAAGAAAACTAGTGTGAAATATGCAGAAGGCAAAAACAAGATTTTTTTTCTTTCCAGTAGTTGACATAAAACAGATTAATACAGGTTAATTAAGATAATGATGATTACCTTAAACCCAGCAAAATTTGAATACCTTCCAACTGTAGAAAGATCAACACAATCTGTTCTCAAAATAGAGGCAAATTTGGATTTTGGGATTTAGAAGAGAAGATAAGCATAAATATAAATCAGATATTTGAAAGAACAAACAAATGTTTATTAATATATAGATCAATACTTGCAGCAAGAGTAAATACCTCGTAGCTTTCAACAGCACCACAAGGAATACAAACTCAAGCACAACGATAAATACAAACTCAAGCAGAAGTAGAAGGCTTTTCTTCGGCTGTGAAAGTGTAGTTGATGCGGTTGTGTAATTGTCAATTGGAGAATTGTAAATACAATGAATGACAGAATGTATGTGCATGTAGATGTATCCGAAATAAATTATTGTATTGAAAATTTCAATGTATTTAATGAATTTTAATTCAAATATGATGGTCGATTGAATGATAATTTAACTTCCATTCACCGGGTACATTGATAGTACGTAGATGCATTTAGAATAACGGTGTTAGCCAACCTGGATGGAAAACACATATCATTAAATCAACAATTTACCGTTTGATAGACACTTTTTATATAGAGAGAGATATATATATATACAAGCAAGTTAATAAAGCCCTTAAAATCCAATAGAAAAGAAATAATATTCGAAAAATATTAATACATGAATTGAAGTAAAGTAAATGGGCGAGATAGGCAATTAGACTTGATAATCTTTTCAAGGTAATTAGAAACAATGGATTGGCAGAAGGGGCCCATGGCAATGTATATGCATTGTTTTTTTCATGAAGATATTGGATTTTTTTAGTAGTATGATTAAGAACTAATTACAATTTAGAAATATTATTGAGTTTTTCAAATATGTATATTTTTAAGACTTGTATTGATATTATTTTAGAATATAGTTTTTCTATATATATAATTTATCTATATATCGATTATCCTGAAATGATACACCAAAATGTACTGGTACTAAGATATTTCGGTTCAATACTTCAAGAACAGAATTCAAAACTTTGGGTAATATAACATAGCAACACCCACATATTCTACAGCCTAGATGCCAGGACTAGAGAGAGAACTTCTTTGTGATGCAAATGTCTCATCCATAAGAGGGGTAAATAATTCCTCTAAGGGCTAGTTTGGGTACCAAGTGTACCTGAGGTACTCTCAAACACTCTCACTACTATTCTTTACTTTATTATTACTTTTTACCTACTTTTTTTACTATTCATTACTTTTCACCTATTTTTTACTACTATTCAATATTCTATTATTACTTTTTTATTACTATTCACAAACATTCTCAGATACTTTCGCTACCCAAACCAAGCCTAAGTGTAACTCCATGGCTGGCCATTAAAGACTACCATCAAAGCTCATGAAGTGGCTTAAGAGTCACTTCATAACTCTCAATAGAAGGGAAGGGAGTGCCCACCATGGGTGCCCCGGTGGGCACCCCTTTCTTACACCAGCATACCTTTCTTACACCAGCATATTATCTCAAACTTCTTGTCCATGTCTTGTGTATTGTTTTAGATTTTAGCACAATCTAGTTTTCACCATCCTAAGGTGAACTTGCTGAAGTAATATATTTTAAATGATTATTTATTTAAGTGAAAAACAAATTAAAGCACTTAAAATATGTCAAATCAGCCGGTGTGACCGATGCTGCTAAAAGTTAAGGTAAATAGTAACATTGCTCCCCCATTAGCTTCTTTTTGCAAAATCAAATATACATCCTTTTGTCTCTTAGCAAGAAGCACCCCCACCATTATACACAACAAGCATTTTTATCCATCCTATTTTCAATCTTCTCATCCATTTTTATTTTCTTTTATACCTCTCTCTCTCTCTCTCTCTCTCTCTCTCTCTCTATCCGGAGAAAAAAAGACCCTCAATGACTACCTCTATAAAGGCAATTGTTCAAATACAACATGAGCATATAATCCACGTGAAAATTGATAAATTAAGGTATAAATTTATGTTATATTTATATATTACATAATTAACCGAATTTATAAAATACTTAGATATTCATACGTCCATTGATAAACCTAACTAAACATATTATATAAAATACATTAGAAATAAACTAATAATACAAGACAAAGATATAAAAGACAATTAATATGCATGTAATATGTATAACACTTACATAATACATGTATTACTAGCTTGAAAACTAGCTAAAACGATCAATCTTCTTCCAGCTTTATTTAAAAACCTAGGCATGGTTTGGATGATGAAAGCCCCGCATCTCATCCGATCTCATATCAATATTAAAACACCAATACAAACAATTTTCAATTTTCAATTTTTAATTTTTTCATCTAATTATTACAACTTTTCCAAACTTTCAAAGAAAACATAAAAAATAATTAACTTTTTCAAATCTCAAAATAAAAATTATATTTTAATAATATTTTCATTTTATAATTTATTCAAATTTTTTTCTCTCCTTTCCAAAAACTCAATAAAATTTTTTAATTCAAACAATTTCTAACTCATCTCATCTCAACTTAAATATTTCATTACTATTTATAAATCATCTCAACTCACTATCCAAACCAGTCCTAAATCTAGTCAAGGTGAATATATAAAAATTTTATATTCAATGGACATTAACATTAATAAATAGCTAAATGATCTGACTTGGAGGTGAATATATGCCAACAAAGCTTTGTTCATGAACCATAAACTATATTTACAGTCCTACTCAAAAGCACAACATGGCGCATTAGAGGTGTAACCGGTCCGGCTCGGTCATATTTTGAATAAAATTTAGGATCGAACCAGTATGTACCGGTTTTACATTTTCTAAAACCGATTACGCACCGATTATCCTTCTAAACCGATACCTCTGATTTTACCGGTTTCGTGTCCGGTTCGGTTTTCCGGTTTTTTAAAATGTAAAAAACATATAATAAAATGTTACTTCTTATAATAAAATGTTATTAATAATTTAATATATATATTATGTTTAAAGAATATGATCAATTAAATTTTCATCTTTAACATTAAATTTTTATTTTATAAATTTAATAACATTATCTTATATATAATTATATTAATAACACATTATCAAACAAATTACAAATATTGATATTTAAGATTAACATTTCATGTTATAATTTATAAATTATAATAAGAAATTATTTCATATATGATATATAATTATATACAAAACTTATATATAAAATTAAATTTTTTATATTTTTTTTCAACCGATTCCAAAAGTTATGAAACCGAAACCAGACTAGATCCCACTGGTTTTTATAATATAGAAACGGGTCTAAAATCATATCGATTCAACACATGACAAACCAATCCGGTCAATCCGATTTTCTGATTTTTCGATTTAAATTTACAAATAATTTTCACAACCTCCTACTATTCACCACACTCCACATTCTATATTTTTAAAAAAAAAATTTAACTTTTTTTTGTTAAATATTTTTTATATGAATAGTGAATAAAAAATTTGAAATAGTTTAAAAAAAATAAATTAAAAAAAAATTTAAAAAAATATTAAAAAATATTAAATATAAAATGTGAGTGAATAGTAAGAGGTTGTACAACAAAACCCTTAAATTTACTGCTCTGTTGCGTATGCGTTGGCCCAAAATATTGCCATATGCAAAATTGGAAATAATTTCAGGACAGGGTGTCTATTCTGGTCATTTCAGAAGACGCCATTATTTCAGGAAAAATAAATCTCTGTGATCTCAACGCTACTGCTAACTTCTTTGACGACCAAAAAGCTCCTTTTTCTCCTCGGCAACGCACTCCTTTACAAAATCCGACCGAACATCGGAGAAAACACAAGACAAGCTCCAAGGAAATCGAAGCAAGTCTCTGACAGACAAAGAGGGATAAAGAAGAAGAGGAAGAAGGAGGAGGAGAAGAAGATGTCGTGGCAAACCTATGTAGACGAGCATCTCATGTGCGAAATCGAAGGCAATCACCTCTCCGCCGCGGCCATCCTCGGCCAAGACGGAAGCGTTTGGGCCCAGAGCTCCACTTTCCCTCAGGTTTATTTTACTTTTTTTTTTTATTTTTCGTTTTCTCTATGTCATATAGAAAAGCAGAAGAATTGCTTTGCTTGGTGGCCTTGATGCCTGATTTCCGATCTGATCATTTTCTGTTTGTTTTCAGTGTAATTGGAATCTTCGATCTGATACAATTTTGGATTAAAAAAACGAAAAGGAACTTTTTTAAGTTGGTTTCCTATCTGATCTAACGGTCTTTGCAATTGGGTTTCTCTGATTATTTATGGGTTTCGCTCAATCTGCCATTCTATATATATATATATATGTTGTGTACATGCATATATATAGATGTATCTATGCATGTGTTTGGTCTCCTGAACATGATACCAGTAAGGATCTATGCGCAGAAAAAACACCTTGGTTATTTTAACAGTCAAGCTTGTTCCCTTCGTGATGAGTTTTTAGCCAACTATTTTAAACTAACGAGGAGGACATTGATCCTTGTAGTTTGGCTTGAGCTGTGCCTACTGTACTATTTTCAATCTTTTTCGTTGATCTGATAAACAACAGTGACGAAGGAAACAGTGATCTGCTTGACACGATGCACATTTTTTCTTGACCATAATTTCCTAATTTGTGTATCTGTCAGAAAATACCGAATTACTTGTGTATCACAGATTGAATTTATTTCCATTTTTCTGTTTTTGTTAGATCTTAAACTGTGTTATACTTGAAATGCGCCCTTCGTGTTTTTTATTGAAATTCTTGTTAGTTACCAAAAAAAAACTTAACTGTGTTATTACGTTGAATGAGCATGCACACCCGATTATACTAACATCCTTTCTTCATATATTAGTGTATTTTAACTTATTTAAACGCGAGTTTTGATTTGTGGTGATTTTGACTTTAGTTCAAGCCTGAAGAAATAACTGCCATTATAACGGACTTTAATGAACCTGGATCGCTTGCTCCGACTGGATTGTACCTTGGTGGCACAAAGTACATGGTGATCCAAGGTGAGGCAGGAGCTGTTATTCGAGGGAAGAAGGTGATCAACTCAAGTCCAATCGTAATTTGACTACTGTTTATGGCACCACCAAGTTGTGTTCGTTTTGGAAAATAAGTTTAAGGTGCAGAGTAATGACCGTACTCTCTGCTACTTGGAGTATGAACATCAAAATGATGAAATGTTCTTCGCCAAATCAAAGACAGAATTTTGATCACCATCATATATACAGCTCCCTCAGGGAGTTGCTGCACAGTGAAGCACATTCCTTTGTCAATATTAAACACTTTGCAGGCTGCATTTATTGAGAGAGAGGGAAGGGGGTGTGACTTTTGTTGTTGGGATGGAGACGGTTGGGAGAGGGTGGGGGCCTTGATACAGTTATTATCGAACTATTTAGCTGCTGCCATTTATTTGTTGATTATCCATTTTAGTCTTTTTTAGATAATATTATTGTTGGATTCTGAACTTTTCTCCTTGAATTCTCAGGGTCCTGGCGGTGTTACCGTGAAGAAGACTAATCAGGCCTTAATCATTGGTATCTATGATGAACCAATGACTCCTGGTCAGTGCAACATGATTGTTGAAAGGCTTGGCGATTATCTCATTGATCAGGGTCTCTAATTGCCTTGGTATGTCATGTTATTTGCGTAAATCTTCCTGACTTCAATTCAAACAAGCATTTGCTGACCTGTTGTTGGAATGATTGGCTGCAGTGAAATAATACTACTAAGTATGAAGAATTATGGGAAGTATGTTTGCAACCAAAGGTTTGGTTTGGTGCTTGAGACGTAATGATTATGGTCTCTTGGTCTTTGTTTTTGTACTCTTTTGATGGGAAGTATTGTGTTGATTTAACCGATCATAAAATATTGTGTTGATTTTCTCTATTGATCGATTTCTCTACACTACTGTTGTATTCCGTTTAATGGTATCGATTTGGCATAAATCTACATATACTGTTGTTGTATTTTGCCTGTGTATATATCACATCCCCGATTGGCAATTCTTTACTCCCTGACAAACACAAGATCTTCTTTAAGAAACCCTATGTAAGAAGTGGGCACCCATAGTGGCCATTCATTCCCCTTCTCTTGGATGTTATGAAATAACACCTAAGCTACTTCATGAGATTTGATGGCTGGCCCTTAATGGCCAGCCGGGAGTTATGCTGAGAGGGGCTATTTACATAGCCTCTTCCCCATTTGTATGGTATGTTTCATCACTTGTATCACAAACGATTTCTCTCTTAAATGATTTTCTCTAGTCCCAACGTCTAGGCTATGAAATTTGTGAGTGTTGCTTTGGTATTACCACGTAACACACTCCACCATCTATGTGAAGATCGTGGTCAAACAACAATGCCGGAGAATCCGTAGAACAACCGCACTAGATCAATGATTTACTAACGAGGTAATATTGCTTTCGCCACGTATTCTGATATAGTATTTCTAACAACTTCTAAACAACACATGCTACTCAAGGTAATTGGGCGGTGCTTTATATCTTGTGTAGTGGAGGTGTTTGGTTATGTCGATTTTTCATCCAATCTTAAATAAAACTGGTTCAACTGTAAACTAGTTTTGCATTTATGTTGTTTTCCAAAAAAGGGTTTTCTCGTACATCAAATGAGAGGAGTGATAAATACATAGAATAAAGATTTATCCTCGTATTTATGTTATCGGACTGAACAAGTTTAAGGGGATGCTTGGGGAATAAGATGGGATAAGAAATGAGTGAATAATAGTGAAATTGTTTGAGTTATGATATTTTTTATGAGGTTTTGGAAAAAAAAAAAAAGTTTAATAAAAATATTATATAATTAAAATATTGTTAGAATATTTTTTTTTTTTTTGTGATTTGAAAATGTAGAATTGTTTTTTGTATTTTGTTTGGAAAAGTTATAATGATTAGATGAAAAAATTAAAAATTAAAAATTTGAAATTGAAAATGTATGTTTGAGTAGTGTTTGGATGTTAAGACGTGATGAGATGAGATGAAACTATTTTAACATCCAAACAACCACTAAGAGTTGTCGATTTGAATATATTAAAAAACAAATCTCATGTTTATTGTGTTCTTATCAAATTTATAGCTATAACTTGTATAATTTCTTAAACATCATATTTGTATTTTACTGAATCATTTCATTATTTTGTTTTTGTATTAATCTATCCTAACTTTACACATGCAAAAAAGACATTCATCGTATTGTCTTTATTACCTTAAGATAAAACTATTTATACAGTCCTAGTTTATGTATATGTGTTTGTATATATATGACTGTATCTAGTATTATTCTTACCGTTTACAACATTTATTGAGATTAAAATTAAAGAAAAAGGTTTTAAGATGAAATGTTTTCTACCATATATGATTACTAATTCAATAGAGGGTAAAAAGCTCATCTTATAATGCCCTAAATTAATTATTCATGTTCATTACGCCAGGTAAACGACTAGCATTATATAGTTTTTAAAACCATAAACTTTACTTTTTATGAAGTCAGATAATTCATTATCTTATTATAATATTATTAAATACTATTTAGCGTTATAAAGCAACATGATTACTTCTCGGTGTGTTTGATTATATAACATATATTATTAAGTTAAACTCATAAAAAATAATATATCAAATTAAATTGCTACTAAGATTTTAAAATTATGTATATATGTTGAGGCCTTTTTTTGGTCATGGAGGCTAATAGTTTTTTGAGAAATACTCTAATCACAAAGTGATTATACAAAAATAATCCCACAAACTGACGTGGCTAGATGTGATTTGTCAAATTGTAAAGTTATTTTTATTTTAAATGAGATTTAACGAATCAAATGAAAACATGTCGGTTTGTAAGATTGTTTTTGTATAATTTTTTTTTTATAGATGTAATAGTCCTCATAATTTTTTGGTCATAGACGCTAATACTTTGGTCGTATAATTCTCTGTGTGATCTAGTGATGCTTTGTGGTTGTGCTTGTAATGGACATCGACTTGCAATTATAAATAAATGAAAGGAAATAGAGAAGATATTTAGGTGGTTCGACACCAAAATTTATGTTTGCAAAATCTAGATCTTTTTTTCCTATTTAAGATGACAAGAAAGTAGTCTCTCTCCTTTCCTTCCTTGCATCCATTTTTTCCATCCTCGGTAGCCTGAGGTCTTGTCTTTATCATTATCTTGTCCCGTCAAGTTTTATATCATTTCTCTTTTACTTTTGTGGGTCTCTCCGGCAAGTTTTATCTCCACCTATTACCTTTATTCTTGCAATTAGGCATTTGAGGATCCTAAAACTAGTCGCAATTGGTGCCTTCACCTTTCAATATAATTTGCCATTTCTTAATGTTGATAGTCTTGTTGCATGACTTGTAATTCCATTGTATCAATGATGTTTGGTGTACCTCGTAATCTCCATGTGATAGATAATCATAGTGCCCTTTAAGATCGGCCTTGGGGGCCAAGCCCTCGAGATGATACAAGTTTTGAGGGGTCTCCAACAATGGAACCTTGAAAGGATTCACCTTTGATGATGCTTAAAGTCTATTATGGATTGTGAGGATGGCCACAAGAGTGTTCCAAGAAAATACTTGAGGAGTTATGCCTCAGGCAAGACGTGTGGGGCCGTAGAGGACTTTGAGTCAAGCCTCAAAGCGTTTTTCCTTAGGCTTGTTAATGAACATAAAGACCTACACTAGGCGTTGTTGGAGCTCACCAACTTATTTTTGGAGGAGACCCACACAAGGTGGTTGTGGAGCCCATTGACTCATTCTCAAAAGATACTCACAAAGGTGGTTGTGGAGCCCATCGGCTCACTCCTGAAAAACACTTACACTAGGTTGTTATAAAGCTTGAAGGCTCATTCTTGAAGAAAACCTACACTTAGCAGTTATGGAGTCTTGAGAGTCGTTCCCTGAAAGAAACTAGGATTAGACGATTATAAAGCATGGAGCCTTTTTCCTGAAGGCAACCCCCACATTAGGTGGTTATGGAACTCGGAGACACTAAAGTTGTTGAAATCACTCTAGCATGATCTTCAGCCACTGGGCAAGGTTAGGCCCCTAGTCACCTCAAGATTCAACTTAAGGGGGACCAAACAAGGTTGGCCACAAGCTACTCGAGAGCTAGAGATCAAGAAGTTAGCTTGGACGTCGCAAGTCACCCCCCGGTCAAACTCAAGGGGGGACTAGTTAAGGTTGGCTTCAAGTTGCTTTGAGAGCTAGACATCAAGGAGTCAAGTTAGGCATTGCATTTCTACCCAAGGTAAACTCAATGGGAGACTAGGCAAGGATGGCCACAAGTTGCACTAAGAGCTAGACATGATAGAGTAAACTTGGGTCAATCAAGTTACCACGAGGTGAAATCAAAGGGGAGTTGGGCATCTTCAAGTTTGGCCCTGTAAGATCTCTGAGGTTAAAATGATCCAAGAGAATGATTATTATGAGAGTTGGCCACACGTTTCTCTAAGCGTTAAGCAACAAGTAGCCAAATGGATGCCACAAATTGCCCTGAGGTGAACTCAAGGGTAGAACTGGGCATTTTCGTGGCTAGACCAACGAGATCTTCAAGGTTGAACTGCTCAAGGAGACTGGCCGTTGTGGGTGTTGTCCACAAATTAATTAAGGGCTTGTTCAGGAAGTGAGATGATCTCATCTTATCGCATCTCAAAAATTTTCATAATTTTCTTTCCAAACATCACTCAAATACAAACACTGTTCAATTTTAAAATTTTAATTTTTTCATCTAATCATTAGCTAATTATTATAACTTTCACAAACATCCAAACAAAACACAAAAAGCATTACAACTTTTTCAAAATTTAAAACAAAAATAATATTCAAAAATTATTTTTTAACAATATTTTAACTATATAATAGTTTTATTTAACTTTTTATCTCACATTTCCAAAATCCAATCAAACATCTTAACTCAAATAATTTGATTATTATTCACAAACTATTTCATTACTATTTACAAAATTCTAATATCATCTCACTTACCAAATATGCCCTAAGAGAAATGGGCAAGAAGCTACTTGGAGTGGGTTAGTCAAACATATGAATGATCTGGTTCAAAGCGATACCATAAGAGAGTTTTCATTATATATAAATAGTACTTTAAAAGATAAGATGTTATTCAAACATAAAACAACAAGATAGATATTATCTTGGATTACAACGATATATGTAGAATTCAAAAGTCTACAAGTGAGCTGTTTGAGAGTTATCAACTTTATCTTCAGGTTCAGTGTTTTGGATAGACTAACTTGGACTCTAGAGTTTGAACCTTCTGGTAAACTGTCCCCTGTAAGCTGATGGTGAGTGGTCGAATCATGAGCTTGTCACGTAGTAAGCAAAATCTAGATAAAGTTAAGCCTTTTGTGAAGATGTCTGAAGGTTGTGAAGTGGTGGAGATGTATCGTGCAAGGATATCTCGATTGAAAATATTCTTCCGTATAAAGTGATAATCGACCTCTATATGTTTATCCTTGCATGAAATATAGGGTTGGAGGATAATGAGAGTGCACCAAGGTTGTCAACCCACAGACATGGAGGTGAGTGAAGGGAAAAACCAAGCTCTTTGAAGAGCATTCAAACCCAGTAGAGTTCAGTGACAGTGAGGGCCATAGATCTATATTCCACCTCAGTACTGGACCTTGCGACCACTGGTTGCTTCTTTACCATCCAAGAAATGAGGTAGGGACCCAAGAAAATGCAATACCACGTAGTTGATTTGCGATCATCAGGGCTCCCAGCCCAATCTGAGTCACAGAAGCCATGAAGAGCGAGAGAACCTTTGTTGTAATGGAGTCCATATTCAAGTGTGCCTTTGATATAACAAAGTACTTGCTTGCCTGTTGTGAGATGGACTGAAGTCGGGTAGTGGAGAAATTGACACAACTGATTGACACTGTAAGCAATGTCAGGTCGAGTCAACGTGCAATATTGCAAGGCCCTAACTATGTGTCTATATTCTAATGGATCAAGGAGTGGATCACCAATATGTTTGAATGGTTTTCTACCCGAGTTACATGGTGTTGCAATTGGTTTAGCACAAATCATGTTGGTGTCATGAAGGAGGTCTATAATGTATTTACCTTGATGTAGATGGAGATGGTTTGGGGTACAGTGAACCTAAGTATCCAGAAAATATGATAGTGCTCCCGAGTCTTTGACTACAAAGTCGCGGCTAAGTTGATGTAGGAGTGCTGAAACTGCATTAGAGGAATTACTAACAACCAAAATATCATCAACATATATGAGAATGAGAATGGTGATAGGTGATAGATGATCGATGTAGGTAAAAAAAAGAAGTGTCGACATTCGAACCAATGAAGCCAAGTTTAGAGGCATTGAGAGAGATGTTGGAACCAAGCCTGTGGTGCTTGTTTCAAGCCATAAAGGGACTTGTGTAGCCGACAGACATGAGTGGGGAATCGACTATCCTCAAACCCTTTAGGTTGTTTCATGTAGACTTCTTCTTCAAGATAGCAATACAAGAACGCATTAGATATATCAAGCTATTGGATCACCCAGTTGTGATGAACTGCCAAAGCAAGCATAAGTCCGATTGTAGCAGGTTTTATAACGAAACTGAAGGTCTCATGAAAGTCAACTACATGTTCTTGATCAAAGCCTTGGGAAACTAGCCTAACTTTATATCATTCAATGGTTTCATCTTCCCTTTGTTTTAATTTAAAGATCCATTTGTTCCGAATGATGCGCTTATTAGGAGGTCGGGGACACAAGGTCCAAGTCTTATTTTCAATAAGAGCAAAGAACTCATGTTGCATGGCTACCTGCCAATTGGGATCCTTAGTTGCTTGTTGGTAAGTGTGTGGTTCAGAGGGAAGAAGAGTGGAGGATAGGGCTGAGATAGAATGTTTGGCGGAGTTTTAAAGATGGTAGTCAGGAAATTGCTTTAGTTTGAGGGAGTTGGTTTGAGCTCAGGTAATTATCTGTCTAGGAGGAAGGGAAGTGGAGGAATTTGAGAGTGAGCCTGTAGGTTGTGTAGATTGAGAGGGAAATGTGGAAGAGTTGTTGGTGGTTATGGAAAGTGAGTTTGGTGTATGGTGTGTCTCATTGAGAGATGTAGCTGCAGAAATAATATTAGTAGAAGAGGATAAAACAAGAGTATCTTAAGGTGTTGGAGAGGAAGTCATACTTGTTGTGATGGGAGCAACAGAGTCCAATAAAGTATCCTCCAAGATTTGAGTGGCAGCAGGCAAGGTGACAATGGGTGTAGTAGGGATGGTGGCAGCTGGACTGTTGGCATCAGGAGAAGATTTAGTTTGCAAGATGGTATCAGGGACGTTGTTCACATCGAAAACTACATGCGGGGAGATGTATATCCGACCAGTTTGAGCATCAAAACATTTCTATCCCTTTTGACTTGCAGCATAGCCAAGAAAGATACATTTCTTGCTTCTATAGGATAGTTTGTGAGTAGAGTAAAGCTGCAGGAATGGAAAACAGGCACATCCAAAGGTTTTGAGGAAGGAATAGTTAGTTGCTTTCTAAAAAGACAGAAGTAAGGAGAGTGATTATCAAGAATAAGAGTGGGCATGCAATTAACAAGGTATGTAGCTGTCAGGAAGGCATCAATTTAATGTTCAAAAGATAGATGAGACTGTGCTAGGAGAGTGAAACCAATTTCTGTTAGGTGGCGATGTTTTCTTTCGGATATTCCATTTTGCTCAGAGGTATATGGGCATGTGAGTCGATGTAAGATGTCATGTGTATCTAAAAAGGATTTAAATGCATGAGAGATGTATTCTCCTCCATTATCTGCTTGAAGTTGTTTGATTTTATAGGAGAAGAGGTTCTCAACCAAGCATTTAAATTTGATGAAACATAAGGTAACATCTAATTTTGTTTAAGAGAAAACAACCATGAAAACTGAGAGAAATTATCAATAAAAATAACATAATATTTACAACCACTGATTGACATTACAAGAGAGGTCCACATATTTGAGTGAATAAGTTCAAGGGGTGACTAGACCAATGGGAGGAATCAGGGAAAGGGAGTTTGTGGCTTTTAGCCATTTGACAAAATTCACAAACATGGTTTAGCTTGTGTGAACCAGATACAGTGATGAGTGAATCATGAGTGAGATGTCGTATGATAGACTCTGAGGGATGACCTAATCTTGAATGCCAAGTTTGAACAGGTGCTGTAATTCCTAAGAAAACAGTAAATGAGGAGTTAAGATCTAAATTGTGTTTCTTCTTATTGGTTTGTAGGTGCTGAAGATAAATGGGATATAAACTTGCTTCACTTGGACCTTGGAGGAGTATTTTGTTGGTCTTTAGATCCTTCACAACAAAAGAAAAGGCAGTGAGCATAAAGTAGCAATTATTGTCTTGACATAGTTGCTAAATGGATAATAAATTAGAGGAAGCTTTAGGACAATGTAATCTATTGGACAATAGAAATGAAGTATTTTTAGTTTTGATAAGTGAGGAACCGGTGTGATTTATAAGCAAACCTTCACCATTGCCAACAGTTACTTGAGCGGGGCCTTGATATGATTGTTGTTGTAAGTTGAGATTCTCTAATGCAAAGGTGACATGATTATTAGCACCACTATCACGGAACCAAGGTTGCTCATCCTCCTGTGTAACATGGGTATGTGCAGCCATAGCAGCCAATTAAGAGGGGGGTGTCTCCCTCAATATGAGTAGTCCATCGATGATAATAGTTGAGTACTTGGTGATTTGTTCTACCATAAATTTGACAAGGAGGGCGAGTGTTAGAAAAGAATGGACTATTGGTAGAACCTTTACCTATTGTCTGTGCAGCAGAATGTGGAGCAGTAAACTGTTGTGGTCCATTGGGAGGTTTGCTAGTAGAATAGTGCTTGGGCTTCTTGTTGTTGTGAGAGGGTTTAGATTTATGAGAGCAAAGGGCTATTTGGGTGTTATCTGGTGGGACATATTTCTACTGTGTTTTAAGCAATTTCTCATAGTTGAGCAGTTCAGTTTGAAAATCATCGAAGGTGATGGAGGACTTGCGGGTGACAACGCTTAGTGAAGTGATGAAATGATGGTATGCTGGATTAAGACTCCCAACAACATAAGAAATTAGATCTTCTTCATCAACAGGTTTCCCTATAGCTGCAGGCTAGTCGGACCAGTTTTTGGTAGTAATGAGAGAGTCATTGCATGCTTGTTGCCTTGGTTTAAGGTTTGGAGTTGTCGTTTAAGGTGGGAAATTCTAGAGCGGGAGTAAGGTGCAAATCTATTTGCCAAGGTGGTCCAGAATTGGCGAGATCTATTTTGTCCATAAACAATTGACAAAATCTTCTATGTGAGGGTGGCATTTATTCATGCCAAAATGAATTGGTCCTTTTTCTGCCATAATAAGTAATCAGTGTTAATAATAGAAGTTTGTTTGCCTTCATCATCAGTGACAACTTGTGAGGGACACGGCTCAGAGCCATCTACAATATTCAACAGATTGTGGCTACACAACATAGGGATAAATTGTGTGGTCCAATTTAGGTAGTTGGTTCCATCTAATCTGATAGAAACCAAGGGAATGATGTTTGGGAATGAAAATGTGGCAGTAGAATCTTTGGAGAGGACCATAAGGATCGAAAATGGTGTAAGCCAATAATGCTCTGGTACCAAGTCAAATATATGAATGCTCTGGTTCAAAGCGATACCACATGAGAGTTTTCATTATATAAAAATAGTACTTTACAAGATAAGATGTTATTCAAACATACAACAACAAGATAGATATTATCTTGGATTACAATGATATATATAGAATCCAAAAGTCTACAAGTGAGATATTGTGAGAGTTATCAACTTTATCTTTAGGTTCAATTTTTTGGATAGACTTGGACTCTAGAGTTTGAACCTTTTGGTTAACTCTTTTTTAATCCCAAGTCCATTCTGCCTTTCTGTTTGCCTCAATTTTTATCATCTCTCCCCTTTTATCAACTTGAGGTATTGTCTTATCTTATTCCATCAAGTTTTATGTCAACTCTTTTTACCCATATGGGTCTCTAGCGGATCTTGTCTCCAACATGCGTCATAAATTTAAAACTATTAAACTTATGAAGCACGTCATCCACCATCTTTTTAACATTATTCCTATGAATTCACATCATCCCCTCTCCATTTGTATTATTATTCAATGTAAAATAGGTCAAATATGAAATTAAACTAGACTTATTAAATTTATAATAGCATATCTAATTAAATCTGTAATTTTTATTTAAAACTGCTCTAATTAAATCTAGGTCATAACGACTAGAGCGCACAGCCCATGGTGGCTAAACTGAACACCTCGTGATAGTAGCCAACATGCATAAGTGTCTATTGAGTGTTTTTTAAGTATTTTTTGAAAGGATTATTTATTATATTATCAATGAGAACTTTGAAAAGTCCACATTTAAACATATTTTCAATGAGTTCCACTAATGGTGAAGCCAAGAATTTATCTCTTTGGGGGAGGAGGATAAATTATATAACAATGGTTTTCAATACAAGAAAGTACACAAAAAAGTAAAAATTGTACTTTTCCCCTTAAATTATCAGGAGTTTCGCACTTTGTATTCCAAACTATAAAAATCGACACATTATATCATTAAACTACCCAAAAGCTAATACTTTGGACCACCCTTTATTAAGATTTGAGCATCAAGATTATGCCACATCACATATTCTCCATTAATTGCAATACTCATAATTGAATTGGGCTACATAGTGTTAGCTTTTTGTAGTTTGAGAGTACATTGTGTCAATTTTAGTAGTTTGGAGTGTACAAAATCCTTTATATTTTAAGGATGTTATGTTACACGCCAATGGAGGAGCAGTAGACGGGAAGGGGAAGGAGTGACGACGTGTATGTGTTCGTGGAAGTGAAGGGCTTCTGTGTTTGTGAAAGTGAAGGGATGATGTGGAGAATGTCCTACAAGCTGAGTAGGGAATTTGGGCCAGATGGGCTTGAAGACAATAAAGGAGTCAGGCTCATGAAGGAATACGATGGGC
This sequence comes from Pterocarya stenoptera, assembly GCA_003123785.1. Classification (NCBI taxonomy): domain Eukaryota; kingdom Viridiplantae; phylum Streptophyta; class Magnoliopsida; order Fagales; family Juglandaceae; genus Pterocarya; species Pterocarya stenoptera. Next base: position 123,179 of record QEOT01004838.1, on the reverse strand, counting down.
CGAGGGCCAAGGGTCATGCTCGGGCCTCTTAGTTATTTATGATCTGTTGTAGTTACATTTACAATGTGGCATGTAGGCCTTAGTGATAATGGTAGTTAAGTACTTTACTATTTTGCTTTATGTTCCCTGTAAGCAAATAGTTTTTGGCAATCTAGAATATTCATGTGTTGTCAGGTCGTTGGATGAGCTCCCACTCTCAGTTCACTATCACTTTCAATACAATATCACTACTTACCTATCTTTTTCCAGAATTCTATTGCTATTATATAATCCATAGATCCAAAGTGTACCAAATTGGTACCAGAGTCCTCGTTCCTCCCCTGATTCCATGGCTGATGGCATGAGATTGAGGGATCTTCAAGAAGGATTTCAATCCTTCAAGAAGACAACAGTGACTCACATTAAACAATCGGAGTCCCAGTTTTCTACAATTGGAGTGGATCTACAAGCAATGAGAAAACAAATGGATGGCATGATGCAGCAGCTCTCTTCCGTCACGGCAAATCTGTACAAAAACAACAAGCAACGATCAAGTGGATCTAGCAGTCATGAAAAGGCATATCAACAAGATCAGATGATTCCCCACACGTGGGAGATACTTCCCAGAGCAGTGTGACTAGATTTCCCTACCTTTCATAGTGAAGAGCCCCATGATTAGCTATATAAGGTGAATCAATTCTTCAAATTCCATAATACTTTACCACAACAGCGTTTGAGACTTATTTCTTTTCATATGGAGGGTAAGACCTTAATATGATATCAAGACTTAGATGAATCTAGTTTGGTTTCTGATTGGGAATGGTTTTGTTGATTAGGTTTGGGCCCAGCAGTTATGATGACCCCATGGAACAATTAACTAGAATGAGACAAGTCAAAACTGTGGAAGAATACAAGGCTCACTTTGAAGCCATTTCTAATAGACTTAGAGGTCTATCAGAACAGTACAAAGTAAGTTGTTTCCTAAATGGCCTAAGAGATGAAATCTGGTTACTAGTGCGTATGTTCAACCCAAGTAACCTCAACTCAGCCTATAGCCTTGCCAAAATACAAGAAGAACACGTCTCCCTCCATAAAAAACTCATAACACGAACCCACACCAACCATCACCATGAACCAGCCTCACTCGAAAGCAACCCAAACCCTTAAAACCATGACACCCAAAATTTTGGAAGGTTTGTAGTACCTGTGCATAAAATTAGTGACAATCAGACGAAGGATAAAAGGGACAAGGGTGTATGTTATCACTATGAGTTTAAGTGGAGACCTGGACATCGTTGTCAAAGCCCAAAATTATAATTAATTGAAGAAATAGTTGAAGAAGGGTCAGTAACATGGACTGATCAAGAAGGTGGGATAGGGTTGGAAAGTATCTGGAAATATCTTTGTATGCTATAATAGGGTCACTCAACCAGAAAACAATGCGTGTCAAATGAAGGATTGGCAATAAGGGGGTCACAATATTGATTGACTTGGGGAGTACACATAATTTTCTAGACCCAGCTTTACTTGCTAAGGTTCAGTTACCAGTCACAACAAAAGAGAATGTAAAAGTTAAAGTGGCAAATGGAAAACAGGTGGAAAGTGAGGAAAAAGTGGCAGGGGTCAATGTCACTATTCAGGAGCAAATTCTTAACATGGATTTGTACCTACTGGTTTTGGCAGGATGTGATATGGTTTTAGGGGTGCAATGGCTTCAAGGGCTAGGCTCTATACTATGGAATGTCAGGGAATTAACAATGCAATTTTTCCTCAACAATGTGGTTGTGAAGTTAAAAAGGTTGAGTGTTAACTCTTGGATTGAAGAGGGCCATGTAAACAGCTCCAATCACAGGGAGAACAAAGGAATTTTACTGCAGTCAATTTAAAAGGTCCCAACAACACACAAACCCCACTCGAGTCCATACAGCAACTCTTAAACCAATACCCAGGTATATTTTTCCTCTCCAAACGACCTTCCCCCTAACCAAACCCATGATCACTCTATCAATCTACAACCTGGCACTAAACCCATTTCAGTATGCCCTTACCAATATATCTATTTTCAAAAGGATGAGATTGGGAAAAAAGTAAAGTAACTACTAGATTTGGGGGTCATTCATCCTAGTCAAAGTCCTAATTCCTCACCTGTCTTATTGGTGACAAAAGCGGATGGAACATGGAGGTTGTGTGTGAATTATAGGGCGTTAAACAGTACCACTATCAAGGATAAATATCCTATACCCATCGTTGAGGAGTTGATGGATGCGCTACATGGGGCCAAAGTATTTTCTAAGCTTGATTTGAGGTCGGGCTATCATCAAATTCAGGTGAGAGCAAAAGATGTGCCTAAAACTACCTTCAAGACACACGAAAGGCACTACGAGTTCCTACTCATGCCCTTTGGCTTGATCAATGTATCCTCAACATTTCAAAACCTTATGAATCAGGTCTTTAAACCTCATCTTAGATGTTTCATTTTAGTTTTTTTTTTTTACGACATTCTAATCTATAGCAGGGATGCCAAGACTCACTTGACACACCTACGGGTGACTTTTGACATTCTAAGGCAAAACTAGCTTTTTGCCAAAATGAGCAAGTGCTGCTTTGGATGTGAAGAAATTACTTATTTGAGCCATTTAATATATGACCAGGGAATTAGAGCTGACTCTGAAAAGTTGAAGGTCATGCTGGAATGACCTGTCCTGAAATCCATTAAGACTTTAAGAGGTTTTTTAGGCCTCATGGGCTATTATAGAAGGTTTGTGAAGGGTTATGGATCCATTGTTGCTAAGTTGACTGAGTTATTAAAAAATGATGGGTTGAAGTGGGATGAAGGAGCCCAGGTTGCTTTTGAGAAGCTAAAAACATCAACCCCATGTTTTGACTTTACCCAATTTTCAATTACCCTACACTATAGAATGTGATGCCTCCAGGGAGGCCATTGGGGTTGTTTTGATGCAGGAAGGTAAATCCCTTGCATTTTTCAGTTAAGCACTAAAAGGAAGGGCACTAAATATGTCAACTTATGAGAAGGAGCTGTTGGCACTGGTTTTGGCAGTGCCAAAAGTGGAGGCCTTATTTGTTAGGCCAATTATTTGTGGTCAAAACAGACCACCAAAGTCTTAAGTTCCTATTAGACCAAAGGGTGGGCACAACGATGCAACAAAAGTGTGTCTCCAAACTTATGAGCTATGGTTTTATTGTAGAATATAAGAATGGAAAAGAAAAGCTAGTGGCAGATGCACTTTCTCCACTGAATACTACAGGAGAGACCACATTAGCTATGATTTCAGTCCCTGGTTGGGATTGGGTAACTGAAATCAAGTCTCTCTATGACACTGATGAGGTGGCTCAAGGCCTAGGCAGAAACATCAAGAGGAGAGTCTACCACAACACTACTCAGTAAAAAATGATATTTTGTTATACAAAAATAGAATGTATGCCTTTGCCAGTCCTACTAGGATCACCAAACTGCTGCAATTGGTGCAGCAGCCCCATGGGGTGGCACTTGGGCTTTGACAAGACCAGCCACAGACTTAAAAGGGATTTTTATTGGCTAGGTCAAAAAACTGATTTGAGAAGATTTTTTAGGGACTGTAAAGTGTGTCAAACAGTGAGGTAGATAATACACTACCCATTGGGCTACTACAACCCCTACCTATACGCTCAAAGCCATGGTCTGAGATCACCATGGATTTTGTTGAAGGATTTCCTACATCTCCCGGGGGGGTCAAATGCCCTATAGGTTTTGGTGGATAGATTCACTAAATACGCCCACTTTATACCCATCTCACGCCCCTATACAACCAAGGTGATAAGCCCATTAGTTTCTAAAACACATTTTCAAGCTCCATGGGTTGCCTAACTCCATCATATCAGACAGAGACCCCACATTTACTAGCAAATTTTGGAGAGAATTATTTGCTTTGCAAGAAGTCCAGCTAGCTTTCAGCACTACCTACCACTCTCAAATGGATGCGAAGACAAAAGCTATAAACAAGTGGGTCGAAAACTACCTTAGGAGCTATGTCGATGATAATCCTAAGGTCTGGTCGAATTTGATTGCCCTAGCCGAGTGGTGCTACAACTCTAATCAGCATGCAACAACCAAAGTGACCCCCTTTGAGGCCCTCTATAGGTATAAACCCCTTAGATTAATGAGCTACAAGCCAGGAACAACTTGGATTGTAGGGGATTCAGATTGCTCCTAGATTGTAGCTCATGGTTAAAGCTTAAGAAAGGATGAAGAAAAATGCAAACTTGAAAAGAAATGAGCAACAATACTAGGTTGGTGATTGGGTTTATATGAGATTGCAACCATATCGTCAAGCCTCGATCCAGCAACGGCAAAGTCTTAAACTTTCGCCTAGATACTACTGGCCCTTCAAAGTGGAGCAAAGGATCAAAGCAGTAGCATATCGGATTCAGCTCCCACCAACAACCCAAATCCACAATGTATTTCACATTTTTTAGTTGAAAAATAAATTAGGGCAAAATGTTAGTCCATTACCCACCCTACCACCAGTATATTCAATGGGGGTTTTCAAACCAGAGCCAGAAGAAATATTGACAAGAAGAATGAAAAAGGTAAAGAACAGACCTATCATGGAGCTGCTGGTTCGTTGGCAGGGGCAACCAGCAGAAGAGGTCTCGTGGGAACCATACCACCAACTGTGTGAAGCCTTCCCTCTCCTTGTGGGCCAGGTGTTCTGAAGAGGGGAGTTTTGTTACACGTCGATGGAGGAGCAGTAGACGGGAAGGGGAAGTTGTGACGACGCATATGTGTTCATGGAAGTGAAAGGCTTCTATGTTCGTGGAAGTGAAGGGAACTGTGGAGAATGTAGCTGAGTAGGGGATTTGGGCCAGATGGGCTTGAAGACAATAAAGGAGTCGAGCTCATGAAGGAATACGATGGGCCAAGGGTCAAGGGTCATGCTCGGGCCTCTTAGTTAATTATGATCTATTGTAGTTACATTTACAAAGTGGTCTGTAGGCTTTAGTGATATGGGTAGTTAAGTACTTTACTATTTTGCTTTATATTCACTGTGAGCAAATTGTTATTGGCAGTCTAGAATATTCTTGTATTGTCAGATTGTTGGAGGAGCTCCCTTTCGAAGAGAGCATTTCACTGTCACTTTCAATACAATATCACTACTCATCTATATGTTTTCCAGAATTTTATTGCCAATCCATAGATCCAATGTGTAACGTGTTTAGTGTACTAATCCCTAGTGTACTAATCCCTAAAAGACTCCACATATTCATCAAACTAAATATGCTTAAACCACATCATAGTCGTAACATATTATGAATTATATATTATATTATTTTCTCGTACAACATAAGACTCGATTCGAAATTATGATCATGGAAAGAAAGATGTTAAATCAATAAGAAAAAATAGTAGAGAAAAATTATATTTTTGTTGGTGGTTTTAGAAAAATAGATTTTTTTACTTTTAAAATATCTTTCTGGATAAAACATTTAAGTTTAAACGATCAAGATTTTATCAAAATTTTAGACTAAGTATTTTAGTTTTCTTAAAAGTCTCTATGTATTTCCTAACTACAGCTAGAAAGTTATTTTGAATTTTTTGTAAGATTTTAGTTTTAGATTTTTACATATTTATAAGATTTAGCGGGGTTAAGAATAACTGGGAATAGTTTTTAAAATGTTTTAGAGCTAGAAGATGGCTTTTTTTTAGCTTTTATTTCTATTTTATGTTGGAAATATTTTCAAAATAATTAATTATATATTATATTTATTAATAATATTTTTGGGTTCATTTTGGAAGGTGTGAATTACTTTGAAAAGAGAGAAAATATGAAAATGTATGGCGTTTATTATAGTTTGGGTCTATAATCTAACCATAAGCCTTTGATTGGCTTAGTGGTATTGAAGCTTCACATTTAACCCATTGGCCTGACTAGTTTGACCCACACCTCTTCCAAAGGAAGTGGTTTTGTTGATTTATGAACAGCCTCTCCAAGAGGCATGCATGTGTGAGGCTCTCATGCAATGCAACGCTTGGGGCTCAAGGGTGCGCTCGCAAGGCACAAGCAGTGAGGTGATGCAATGCTTGGGAAAATGAAAATAAAACTTCAAAAGTGTGAGCCTCATGACTCGAACTGGTGCCATTCAGTTGAAACAGAAGCAAGGCAACCATTGGACTAAGTCCAACTGTTGTGTCATATGGCAACATGCATAATATATATACCTATTTCGAATGGTTTTCAGAAAAATGAAAAGTAATAACTTTTCGTTCGCAACTTTTGGCTATCTATAAATAGATCTATTGGCCTACCATTTGAGTATTCTAGAAATCAATTTCAAATTCTCTCTCCCAAATTTTTTACTTCTTCAAAACTTGTTAGAACTTGTTAAAATCTATTAGTTCTCGAGAGAACAGATTTCCAATTTCTTGGTTGAATAGCAAAATTTGAAGGTATTCGGAGTCTAATTTCATGTGTGCATAACGCAGATAGACAAACAGACTTGTTCTGGACTTCATTGTATCTTGGAGGTAAATTTATTTATAACCCGTGTGTATACCGTTATTGGTTGGGACGAATATTGTCTTAAGGAAAGCGACATTGTAACGCTCCTTGAAGCAAACTTTTCTCTCACTATTGTCTCTTTTGCAGCCCCTTTGTTCAAACAATCTTAAGATAATATTAGATTCCTTAATGGCGCATAGTTTGAGAGAGTTTGGTGCAGATTTTGTTAAACTCGAACGTTTTAATGGAGTCAATTTTCGATGTTGGCAAAAGAAAGATGCACTTTCTCCTATCCAGTCTTAAAGTGGTATATGTTCTAACCACTCCTAAGCCGTCTGTAAATGAGGATGAGACAATTGCTCAAAATCGGGCAAGAATCAAGTGGGACAAGACGACTACATCTGCAAAGGTCACATCTGCAATGCAATGTCTGACACATTGTTTGACGCTTACCAGAACAAAGCAACCGCCAAGGATCTTCAAATATTTGCGAAATGCCATAAATTATGGTATTGAGTGCAGCGGATTTCCTTTGGTATTAGAAGGATACACGGATTCCGGTTAGATAACTGAGCATGATGATCACAAATCAACCAGTGGGTGGATTTTCACTCTTGGTGGAGGAGCAATCTCCTGGGGATCAAAGAAGCAGACATGCATAACTGACTTTACCATCGCAGCAGAGTTTATAGCATTGACTTTTTGTAGCAAAGAGACAGAGTAGCTGAGAAACTTATTAATAGAGATTTCAATTTGGCCAAAACCAATGCCAACAATATCTTTGCATTGTGACAGTCAGGCTAGACTGTCGCAGGCCTATGGCCATATATATAATGGCAAGTCTAGGCATATTGGTTTAAGACATAGCTATGTGAGGCAATTACTCATAGATGGAGTAATTACAATTGATTTTGTGAGATCTTGTCAAAATTTGACAGATCCGTTAACTAAAGGACTTGCAAAGGATTTGATGTGGAAGACATAAAAGGGAATGGGTTTAAAGCCTATACAATAAAATCACCAATAATAGAAACTCGACTAAACTCTTGAACATATCAAAACTTGAGTTCAATGAACAAAGTACATTATATGTTCGTGATTTGCAAGCATTGTAACATTAAAATTAGTTCTCAAACTAATTTAATAATCCCAAGGTTTGAAGTGCTTGGTACTGTAATGAAAATGAGAGGTTGAGCAATAAGCTTTTAATAGACTTATAACATGGTTATGTTAAAGTGTGTAGTTATATGAGTGTCGGGGGTGGTGCTGCCTCCTATACGATTTGGGCTTTGTCTTTAGAGTGCTCATGAAACCAGGATATTGACACAAGGCCAATCCAAGTATCGGCTTTTATGAACTACCTAAAGCAAAGAAAATTTATATGTAAGATATATCCGACTAATGGTATAAAATCGCTAGTTCAAAGTATGTCTAGTATGTCATTTTAGTTAGCTTTGATGTATTTTCACTATGTGAAGGTTCAAGTCCAAAAGACAAATTCATTTATGTATAAGTTTTCCTATTCTAACCAGGATGTATTTTGAAAATGGTGGGGGATTGTTGGAAATATTTTCAAAATACTTAATTATATATTATATTTATTAATAATATTTTTGGGTTCATTTTGAAAGGTGTGAATTACTTTGGAAAGAGAGAAGATATGGAAATCTATAATGTTTATTATAGTTTGGGTCTAAAATCTAACCATAAGCCTTTGATTGGCTTAGTGGTATTGAAGCTTCACATTTAACCCATTGGGCTGACTAGTTTGACCCACACCTCTTTCAAAGGAAGTGGTTTTGTTGATTTATGAACAGGCCTCTCCAAGAGGCATGCATGTGTGAGGCTCTCATACAATGCAATGCTTGGGGCTCAAGGGTGTGCTCGCAAGGCACAAGCAGTGAGGTGCTGCAATACTTGGGAAAATGAAAATAAAACTTCAAAAGTGTGCGCCTCATGACTCGAACCAATGCCATTCAGTTGAAACAGAAGCAAGGCAACTATTAGACTAAATCCAACTATTGTGTCATATGACAACAAGCATAATATATATACATATTCTGAACAGTTTTAAAAAACGTTCGCAACTTTTGGCCATCTATAAATAAATCTATTGGCCTACCATTTGAGTATCCCAAAATTCAATTTCGAATTCTCTCTCCCAAAATTTTCACTTCTTCAAAACTTGTTAGAACTTGTTAAAATTTGTTCATTCTGGGGAAACAAATTTCTAATTTCTTGGTTAAATAGCAAAATCTGAAGTATTCGAGATCTAATTTTGTATGCACATAACGCAGTTAGATAAACAAACTTGTTCTGGGTTTCATTGTATCTTGGAGGCAAATCCGCTTATAACCCATGTGCATACCATTATTAGTAAGAATAAATAGTCTTAAGAAAAGCGATATTATCTCTTTTGCAGGCCCTTTGTTCAAACATTTTAAGGGGGAGAAATAGGGCTGTAATCGAGTCTAGCCGAGCCGAGCTTTGGCTTGCCGAGCTCAGCTCGACTCAAAATACTCGAGCCTGAGCTCGAGATTTTTTTTTGTTCTTTGTTCGAGCTCGACTCGATAAGATAAACTCTTAACTCGAGCTCGAGCTCGAGGTCGTCTCACAAACGAGTTCGAGTCGAGCGGAGCTCGAGCTCGAATTGTTTTTTTTTTTGAATAAAATTTAATAATTAATAAATAAAATAAAAGACCTAATAGTGAACTTATACAACTAACAAATATACCTTTATTGAATTATAAAATCTTAAAAAATTTAGAAATAATTAAAATATCTAACTAGTTGATATTTATCCAAAATAACAATATATTTGCCTACATATATTATTAATACATACACTTAATATCATATCATATATCTATTTCATATATGGCNTATATTATTAATATATACACTTAATATGATAGCATATATCTATTTCATATATGGTTTCCACATACTAGTATATAACATTATTAAATTTTATCGACTAATTATTATAAAAATTATAAAATATACCTATAAAGTATATTCACTATATAGACATAAGTAATTAGATTACATATTATATATTTAATTATAAAAGTGGTATGCATATATTATTAGCTAATACNATATTCACTATATAGACATAAGTAATTAGATTACATATTATATATTTAATTATAAAAGTGGTATGCTTATATTATTAGCTAATACATATATATGTATATATACATAGATGTATGTATATATTTATCAATATATGAATGAGTTTTAATCGAGTCGAGCTAACGAGTCGATTTGAGTATAAACGAGCGAGCCTTAACGAGCCTTAACCGAGTTGAGTCGAGTTTTGTCGGGTATGTGTCATTTACTAATCGAGCGGGTATCTGCTTTCACGAACGATATTTTTTTTTTCACGAATCGAGTTTAATTCGAGTTTAACCGAGCAAGTACCGAGCGGACTATTGAGTAGACTGGTTCATTTACAGCCCTAGGGAGAAATACTCTTTTCAATTAAAATTCATCAAGATTCTCTCTTCAAAATATTTTTACATATTCATGACAACTTCCTACAGGTCTGTCTCTTTGTGATTGCGTAGTTCGAAGCTTCCGTTGGCGCGACAGTTATAATGTACCGAAATAGTATTTCCCTGAAAAATGTTGTCACTCGTATAAACCGTGGGCTCCATTTTTGTGTTAAGCGTATCTCTGTGAAAGTGAAATAATTTATGAATGGTAAACTGTTTGTAAATAATAGTAAAGTAGCAGTCCAGACTAATTGAGAACAGTTATATTTCCAAATACAGCATACTCATATTAGATACTGCTAAGTAAAAGAGTGACTTGTGGACAACGAAAAATTGAGACGACAGTTTATCAATGTTGGCGTTACCGAGCGGTCCATAAGAGGGAACAAATCAATGCGTATTCCGTTTACTGGGTCTGAAATGCTGCCCAGAAATTTGTAATTTAATCTCAGGTAATGAGGTAAAATACGAGCCATTGTTGAAGAAAGGCAGCCGATGCTGAATTGTGGGGGATATGGGGTCCCATCCCCAACCCAGTCTCCTCCCACTTCAGCCTGAATATGATAAATGAAAGAAAATTATGATCAGTCACGAGGGAGGAAGTTAAAGGGCTGTTTCATACTTAGATAAACATGTCCTCTGAGGATACAAGNGAAGGAGGCTAAATCTTTACACTGCTTAAAGATCAAACTTATCGGGCATGACCGGTGTTCAAAAGGAATGAGAAGAAAGTCACGAGAAGACAACTAGAAACCCATGTGGGAACTTCCTTCTGTGTAGAATAAGAAGTGGTTGAAGACATTGCTGTTGTATTACTTGCTACTGTTTTGTTGCTCCTGTGTTTATTGCCAAACATGACCAGGATAATAAGCTTTTGACTTGATTAACACGATATAAGAAGGAGAAGGTAATGTCGAACAATGAACTTACCCAGTGGTCATATAAAAGCAATTATCATAGCCTGCATAGAAAGTATAGATATTGGTTTAGTAAGTTTCCTAAGAAGACGTCGCATATGAGAAAAACACATTTTTCACCCTCCATTAATACGCGTCTTGCAACGTGCACCATTCATTAAGAGACAATAGCCAAGACATACTTCAGTAGTTTGGACGTTTTGATAAAGACAGCAGGTAAAACTGACAGAATTATGTTAAGGTGTTTGTCAATTTCATTATCCTAATCAAATGTGCCATACTTCAGCAGTTTGGACGTTTTGATAAAGACAGCAGGTAAAACTGACAGAATTATGTTAAGCTGTTTGTCAATTTCATTATCCTAATCAAATGTGCCAGACCATTCACAAACCAAAGGTACAGATAAATGGCAACTTCATAATAAGAAAGCCAGCATCATAACAAGTTAAAATAGAAGAAAAGGCACTTGTAGTCTGCATTCTTGGTCATGTTAAGATACAGCCAAACATATGCACATCAAATAAATCTAACCTCTTTATTTAAGAGTTCATATTCTATTAGAGCTATCTGGTTGATTGTCTACTAAGTTTCCAATAACTCTCAAGGAGTTTATGCCACCTGAGAAAGCAACGACATTTAAAAAATCCACTTGTTTATGCTTTCCATAGATTGACGACCTCTCTTAAGAAGCTAAGTTCATGTGCCTACTGGTAAATTTTCTGGTCCCTCCACAAAAATAAAAAAAAGAAGGGGAAAATGGTTGTATTAATATCCGTATGAAAAGATAACTTAAGATAGGGATGTTGCCTAACAAAAGAGGTTAGAATCTAATATACTTACTTGGGTTTTTATCAACTCTGACCCCTGTCCCTCCAAAACTGCAAGCAACATCAGTAGCCCCATTTTGCTGGTAATAAATATTGAATGCGAAAGATGCATGTGAGACTAGATTATCTGGTTCATAACAAGGTTGGCTAGGCTGAATAGCAGTGCAGTCCACATTCCCAGGACCACATGCCCAGTCTAAGGCATTCTGCAAGTCCATTTCAGAAGCCTTATTTGAAGCTATGCACCATGTTGTTACATTTGAACTGGTAACATTTGCCGCTGTAGTCATTACTGCAGCACCTTTACCAGTGAAATCCAGGCTATAGACACTCGTCTGGTCTGGATAAAATAGTCCCCAGTTCCTCTCAGATTCCAACCCAGGCTTCCTATTTTCATTGAACAAAGAGAAGATATAAACATTGAGCTCCTGTCCGGGCTTTGCAGGAGTACCAGTATTGTTAATGACATGCCGAATCAGATTAGTGTTAAAAGTCTGAGCATTATCAGGAGTAGCAGCTGACTCCTTGGGAGAACCTTTGGAAGGCCAACCGGTTTCAGTGACCATGATTTTAATTGTTCTGAAATTCAGAGCCATCAGTGCAAAATAAAGAGCATCTATCTGGGCATCAAACATGTTTGTGTACAGCAAACCAGTGTTTGGATCAATAACTTCAGAGGATGATTCAAACAGAGCATACTCTAGAGACACATTGAGGGGGGAGTCTCTGTAAGCATAGAAAGGGTAAATATCTATCATGAAAGGTGACTGGTTCTCAGCCAAAAACTCCAGCATAGGCTTCAGGAAAAAAGCATGACTGCTATTGAAAGCCCCTGCAGAGGGTGGGAATGATCGGGACAGAACCCCAAGGGAATGGGTACTTGAAACTTTGATCCTCTTGTGCAAGCCAACTTTTCTGAGAGCTGTGAGGACATTTTTCATGGCAGGTACTACTAGGGCAGAGACATTACTGGGGCTTTCTGTAACTTCAGCACCAACAGTTATGTATGTGATTTTTGTGGCTGGATAGTATGGAAGGATGCTGTTCTTCAGCCAAGTGTCTGCATTGGATTGGAACTGGGAGAATGGCAATAAATCAAAATTTGAAATTCCAATCATAAGTTCAACTCCGGTGTTCGAAAATGCCTTGAGAACCTGGATATTGGAGTCATAAATCCTCACATACTTAATATCATGTAGCTGAGCCAGCTGGGCCACTTTATCAGGTGTGGGGAGGTCATCGGCATTTCTTCCATAGCAAACTCCAATCGTGCTTCCCCTGCAGAAATCTGTCACAGATATTGATAAATCTATAGTCCTGAAATAAAGAAAAATTCTATTTGTAAGCCGGTGCGTAAAACACAACCTCCATGCCGTTGACATAGCAAAACTTGATTTGCAAGAGAAGTTTAATTCAAATCTCTTATAAATTAAACCATACCATGTCAATGGTGTAAAGAGTGTGTTCTCCCCACCGGTTTATAAGTAGAAGTACTCTGAAATAAACTGCTGAGACATTTCAAACAAGGAGAACAACCAGAAACCAATGTCATCATGAGCCGCTTACATAATAGTATATTGCTCGTCTTTTCCACATAAAACTCATAACTCTTAATAGCCATTTTACATTGTAAAACAAAACTGCCAGTTAAAAGGGTAACAACTTAAATGATGATAACGCAAGTGGATTAACGTAAACTGAAGTTTCAACCATCACAAATGGTGTGGGACAAAACACATGACATGATGCAGTCCCTGTCCTTAAAGACAACAAGATAAGTGTGCTAGTCGCATAAGGAGAACATTCTTGCCAGCCAAAGCCCACCATTAAAACTACTAAACTGGGATACTTATGATTTAACAAGGTCATAGTTAAGTTCTTCATATCAGATATTACAACAAACTTAACAAAAATGACTTCCACTCAAGAACCAGAAGAACTGCTCTGCAACCAACCATGTTCATGAAAAATAATGCATTCCTATCGAATTATGAGACTCGGAAGTGCAATCAACTACTGGGTTTCTTTTTTTCTTTTTTTTGTTAGCTGAAACAAGTTAAAAAATGGTGCTAAATATCAGGTGTTTGCATACAGTATCACTCTTAAAGAATTTAAAATTAGCCACGCAACTAGAGCAAATAACATGCTTCTGTTTATATCATACTCCTATGTCTTATTGTTAGCCTTTAGAACATATTACAAAGGGACTCAAACTCAATAATTGTGATCTAGCTGTAACCCACTTGAAGAAAAGATGAAAATGCAGGTGCCGGTTACCGTAGTCCCAAAAAAATAAAACCATGAATGTAGCACCACCGTGAATAGCGAAAAGTTATCCCCCCAAAAAGCATATAAATTTATTAATAAAAACAGATTACCAGGCTAATACGCTGTTAGTATATATCATATATAGTTAACTAAAAGGTCGAGGTTCAAGTTACCGAGAAATGTCTAAGATAATGACAATCGTCGTCAGCGGAAAAAGCCTTTTTTTTTCTCAACAACCATGTCATCACAATAGCTCAAATGCTTTCCTTAAAAGAAAAAGCACCGACATTTTTTTTTATCAAACACTGTTCAAAATGGAGATTGGGTTTAGTAAGAAAGACCCAGCAATCGTTGATAATCGGAGATAACTCCCGTTAACAATAATCAAGATCTAGCTAACGCAGAACAGATGAATCGCCAGAAACACACAGAAATGCCAGCTGACACATTTCAAAAAAGTGGAAAAACAAAGCATACATTAAACCCAAGAACAATGCAGATATACAGAGAACCTAAGAAGAAAAATCTAGAACATCAAGAACGGACCTAAAAGCATGAGCAAAACTGAAGACGCAAAGATAAGCCCGAATCCCCTGGCCATAGCTCTTCAAGCAAGCAATGCCTCCTTCCTCCTCCTCCTCCTCCTCCTCGTCTTCTTCTTCTTCTATACACCACTAAAAGCGATCAGCAACGTCCTTGTTCTTGGTAACGGCTCTTTCGCTTTATTGAAAGGAGAAAAGCCGTAGTCTTTGGGAGCCCAAGAGCGAGCACCTAGCGTAGAAGCTGAGCTTAGCTAGGGAGCTTAGCTTAAGCTAGACAGTGATGTACGGTAACGCTTGGTGTTTTGTGCCAGGGACTCGGCCGTGTGTCAGCGCCAGAACCGGACCTCAGAGTGGTTTGTGAATTTTAGTTAAATATAATGCCTCGGTTCCGTAAAATGGCATGTCTGTTCCCCACTGTTCATATACTTTCTACTGTGCGCAGCGCACTGTTCCTGATCACCCTTGGTCCCTTGCTACAAGCTCAGAAACAGGATAACAACAATCCAAAGGATAAATCATTTCACGGTACATTTCTGTTTTTTTTTTTTCCCCTTTTACAGCCTAGATTATTGAAACTTTTAATTTTGTCTTATATTATTATTTTTTTAATTTTAAGAAATAATATTTATAATTATATAGTGGCTAGGTTTGAAGTAAAAGCATCTCAATTTAACTCATTTTAATTTATCTTATATAATTATTATAATATTTTTAAATTTTTATATAAAATATAATAAATAATTCAACTTTTTCAAATCTTAAAATAATAATAATATTAAAAAATAATATTCTAACAATATCTTATTCAATTTTTATCTCAACTCACTATTCAAATCGTACATAAGTGGTGAACATTTTTTTTTAAAAAAATGAATAACTATGTTATATACATAAATATAATTAATTAAGTTTTTTAATGGTAGACATTATTCTTTCTCAAAAGAAAATCGTGACGTCTACAGAACTCATAATTTTATCTAAAATTATATTTTATTTTTATCTCTAACAAAACAATTTCGTTGAAACTCATGCTCTTGTATTTTCTCGCAAACTTATTTACCTTTGTTTGTAGAGATATAGAAATATCTCATGATCAACAATTCAATCATTCGAGGCTCAAAAAAATGGGTTCAATTCATACCAATTTAGTCAATTCAAATTGAATTGGTAAGAAATCGAAAAGATTTTAGTAGACTTTTTGAATTGTTCACTAAATTGGTTCAATCGGTCAATTCAGGCCAATCCTAAACGATTTTAGACCAATTTGAGCTAATTTCAACCGATTCAAAATTGTATTTATTTTTAAATTGTCTAACGACTAAATGTTTTGTACAAAAATATGTTAAAACTAAATATATATTAATTTTTTTATCATTTTATTCAATAAGAATCGCAGAAATATTGAGAGGTAAAATATGTAATTCTTTATTTTTATTTTAATTGAACAAAAATACTAAAAGATAAAAGAGTATTTTGTATTAAATTTGCGGTCCTGCATAAAATACTACATTTTTCATATACTTAAAAATAAATGATTTTATCTTTTTGAGGTAAAAAAATGTCGATGATTGAGGTTAAATCCATAAATTATATGTTTATTGAAATTATTTGGATTCATATAATATTTTTATTGAAACTAATTAATGAATTTATATTTATACACTTTTATATATGATATTAAATTCTTGCATTTCATTATACATGCTTTTTAATACTTTTTATTAAAATTAAAATAACCAATTTAAAATTATTACGAAACGTCCTATTCAATTTATTGAATCATCCGATTCATTAAATTGGTCGTTACTATTGGGAAATCAAGCACAGCGGAATAAATAAAAATGGAAATAAAAAAGCACTCCCACTCACACAATGATACCAAGAAATTTAACGTGGTTCGGCAACTGCCTACATCCACAGAAAAGAGTTTCTTCACTAATAAATAGTGGTACACAAGAAAATATTACAGAGGAGGAAGATCACACTCCACTCAACTCAACTCTCTATTTTCTCTCAGAATTCTCCCGATTCTCTCTCTTTTCTTTTTTGTTCTTGGTATATCTGAAGCTCACAGCGAGAGCCTCAATTTATAGGGGGCCAAATGCATATGAATGCATTTAATGGTAACTGCAAATGCAGTTACCCGCTGGGCGTTACCAGCTGAGAAGCAAGCAGTCAACAATGACTGCTTGCTTTGGGCAGGGATTTCAACAATTCTCCCCCTCCATGCCCATTTACCTAGATGCTATCCATTCCAGCTATGTCTCTGCATAGCTCAAGCTTCTCACTTGTAACCACCTTTGTCAGCATGTCCGCTGGATTCTCTTTCGTATGGATCTTCACAAGCTTTAACAGTTGTTGTTCCATCGCTTCGCGTATCCAATGATAGCGGATATCAATATGCTTGGTGCGGGAATGGTACATTGAATTCTTGCTCAAGTCTAGAGCACTTTGACTATCACAATATACCTTGTAGTCTTCTTGACTAACCCCTAGTTCTTGGAGAAAACTCTTCATCCACAACATCTCTTTCCCAGCTTCTACTGCTGCAATGTACTCTGCCTCTGTTGTAGATAAAGTAACACACTTCTGCAATTTGGACTGCCAAGAGACAGCTCCTCCTGCAAATGTGAAGAGAAATCCCGAAGTAGATTTCCTGCTATCCAGATCTCTTGCCATATCTGAATCTGTATAGCCTTCCAAGACTGGTTTAGCTCCCCCAAAACACAAGCACATCTTCGATGTACCTTTCAGGTACCTGAGAATCCACTTGACTGCATTCCAATGATCCTTTCCTGGATTTGAAAGGAATATGCTCACCATGCCTACAGCATGAGCAATATCTGGTCTGGTACAAACCATTGCATACATCAGGCTTCCTACTGCTGAAGAGTAAGGGACTGCTTCCATCTCTTCAATCTCTTTCTTTGAAGAGGGACATGAGCTCTTACTCAACTTGAAGTGGTTAGCAAGTGGAGTATTGACTGGCTTTGCATCTCCTATGTTGAAACGCTTAATTATCCGTTCAACATATTTTTGTTGTGATAGCCACAACCTTTTGGCTTTCCTATCACGAACAATCTTCATGCCCAAAATTTGTTGTGCTGGGCCTAAGTCCTTCATGTCAAAGGACTTGGATAGTTCCTTCTTTAGTTTGTTAATCATGGACCTATCCTCACCAATGATTAACATATCATCAACGTAAAGAAGGAGTATGACAAACTTGTCATCCTGGAACCTTCGAACATAGACACACTGATCTGCAACAAGTCTCTTGTAACGATGACTCATCATGAATGAGTCGAACTTCTTGTACCATTGCCTCGGCGCTTGCTTGAGGCCATAGAGACTCTTCTTTAACTTGCAGACTAAGTGATCTTTCCCTGGAGCTTCAAACCCTTCTGGTTGCTCCATATAGATTTCCTCCTCCAAATCTCCATGGAGAAAGGCTGTCTTCACATCCATCTGTTCGAGTTCCAAATTCAAGCTGGCCACCAATCCGAGTATGACTCGGATTGACATCATCTTCACCACCGGTGAAAAAATCTCGTCAAAGTCGATTCCCTTCTTCTGCTGGAATCCTTTGACAACCAATCTGGCCTTGTACTTTATCAGCTTCCCTTGGCCATCTTTCTTCAGCTTGAACACCCATTTGTTCTTTAGGGCTTTCTTTCCTTCAGGAAGTTTCACCAACTCATAGGTCTGATTTTTCTGCAAAGAACTCATCTCTTCTTGCATTGCTTGCACCCATAGGCTTCTATCAGCATGAGTTTGAACTTCTTGGAAGCTCTCTGGCTCCCCCTCATCAGTAAGCAGAATATAGTCTGATTCCGGATATCTCCTCGACGAAATCAGTAGGCGGCCTCTTGCTGATCTTCTTGATTGAGCTTCATCAACCAAAGGAGGTTCATCACCATCTAACCCTTGTGGTGGTACACCAGCTTCTGGTGGAGAGGGTTCTTGCTCCCCCTGCTCAATACCCTGAGCTTCTTCTTCTGCTTCTGGATCTCGATCTTGCATATCCTCATTATCTGTGGCGAACTGTAATGGTGCAGGATCTGTAGTATAGGAACTAAGCTCTATTGGCATTGAGGAAGCTTTAGTTCCTATGTACTGGTTTTCATGGAACACAACGTCCCTACTTCTGACAATTCTCTTTGTCACTGGATCCCATAACTTATATCCGAATTCTTCATCTCCATATCCAACAAAGATACATGGAGTTGACTTGACATCGAGCTTCTGTCTCAGCTCCTTGGATACGTGTGCAAAGGCTTTGCACCCAAACACTCTCAGGTGAGAGTAAGAGACATCTTTTCCAGACCAAATCTTCTCAGGAACTTCAAATTTCAGTGGTGCAGAAGGTGATCTGTTGATTAGGTAACAGGCAGCACGAACTGCTTCACCCCAGAATGGCTTTGGTAACTTGGCCATACTGAGCATGCATCTTGTTCTTTCCATGATGGTCCGATTCATTCTTTCGGCTACACCATTGTGCTGAGGGGTATATGGGACCGTCTTCTCATGTCGAATACCGCGATCAACGCAGTATGCTGCTAACCTTTTGGAAATATACTCTCCTCCATTGTCTGTTCGCAGACACTTCAGCTTCTTTCCCGTCTCTCTTTCCACTAGGTTGTGAAAACTTTTGAAGTGCTCGAAGACCTGATCCTTTGATTTCAAAATATATACCCAGACTTTTCGTGAAGCATCATCAATGAATGTCACGAAATATCTGTTACCTCCCAATGACTCTTTTTCCATGGGACCACATACATCAGAGTGTACCAGACTCAACAACTCTGATCTTCTCTTTGTAGAGGAATTAAACGAGACTCTGCGTTATTTGCCAAACAAACAGTACTCACAAGGGTTTAATGCTGTTCCTTTGGCAACTTTGATGAGTGCCTTCTTCACAAGCGTATCCAACCCTTTCTCACCCATGTGTCCGAGTCTCTTGTGCCACAGATTCGGTGATGCCTCGTCTTCCATTGCATTGAGGCTATCAGTATTGATCTTCACATGGGTTTTGTACAACGTACCGCAAATATGTTCTCGGGCGACAACCATGGCACCTTGTGACAGCTTCCAAGTGCCTTTGCTGAAGTGGCTGTCATAGCCCTGTCGATCAAGAGCTGTTCCGGAAATCAGGTTGATCCGAAGGTCAGGAATGTGTTGAACATCCTTCAACACCATGGTGCAACCAGTGTTGGTTTTAATCTGCACTTTGCCAACTCCCACGATCTTAGAGGAACTGGCGTTCCCCATCTTACTGTACCAAAGTCTCCTGCTTTGTACGTAGTGAAAAATTCACTTTGGGAAGTTGCGTGGTATGATGCTGCTGTGTCTACCACCCACTCAACATCGTGGCTTGCAACATGCAGATACATCTCGTCACTGGTGGAAAGTACTGCTACATCTCCAGAAAGAGTGACAAGAGTTTCACCATCTTCTTTCTTCAGCTTATTGCTTTGACCTTGCTCCCTTAAAAACTTGCGGCAGTTTTTCCTCATGTGGCCTTCTTTGCCACAATGGTAACACTTCATGTTACCCGTCTGCTGGTTCCTGCTACTGCTGGACCTTCCACGTGGCTGAGACTTTCCTCTGTTTCTGCCTCCACTTCTCCCTCTATCATTACCTTGAGGCCTTTCTCTACTCTCGGTGACTAGGACATGAGACTGATTCATGCCCGTCTCCTTTCGTCTGGCCTCTTCATTAAACAGGGCATCCTTAACCATCGTCATGGTAAGTTTGCCATCTGGAGTAGAGTTACTTAGGGAGACCACCAGCATCTCCCAACTATCTGGTAACGAACTGAGAAGAAGCAGGGCTTGTTCTTCATTGCCAAGATTCAACTTGACGGACCCGAGCTGGTTAACTAGGTTTTGAAACTCGCTAGTATGCTCGGCAATAGAGGTGTCGCTCTTCAATTTCAAGTTAACAATCCGTCTCATCAAGAGGGCCTTGTTTCGAGCAGTCTTAGCTTGATACATATCCTCTGGAAGAGGTTATATGCATCTGTCTCTTGGGCCACGTGGTGAAAGACACTATGGTCGATCCATTGCCTGATCTGACCGATAGTCTTCTTGTGCATCTTTTTCCACACTTGATCCGTAAATTCATCTGGTTTCTTCCCTTCATTTTCTAAGGGGTCAGATAAATCTTTACAGTTTAAGAGATCTTCCATCCGAGGTCTCCAAAGACTGTAGTTTGAGGCAGTCAGCTTTATCATGGCGCCTGATGCTGAATCCTCCATGGATTTAGACTGAATCTAAATACAAAATGCAAGTATAGGATCTTCGAGGTGGAATATCGCAAAATGGATAGCACGGTTGTGTCCAGAACGCCTGATTTTGTTGAAAACGTGTCTTGTTTCATCAAAATCGGACTCAGATAGCACAAGGATGACCCAAAAAACCCAAAAACAGGAATCTGCCGCGCGTGCAGCGCGTAGCCCGCGAAAAACGCGTAGGCGCGTGTGACTCACGCGCCTTCTAAAGTCATAGGCGCGTGATGCACGTGAAGGTCACGCGCTGATGACTCTCTGGAGCGCGTGCGACGCGTGGTGAGCGTGGATGTTACGTGCTTGTGCCTCTGCTGGGCGCGTGGGGTGCATGTCGAGAGTGGGCTTACTCTCCGACCTTCAGGCAGCGCGTGGTGGCGCGTGCTGCGTCCGTGCGGCCTCTGGTTTTCACCGCTCTTCTTGTCTTGCTAGGACGAACACAGTGGTGTGCTCAGATTTTTAAATGAGCAACCCACTAAAAACGTGTTTTCTAAGAAAAACACTCCTTCCAGCAAAAGCTCTGATACCACTTGTTGGGAAATCAAGCATAGCGGAATAAATAAAAATGGAAATAAAAGAGTACTCCCACTCACACAATGATACCAAGAAATTTAACGTGGTTCGGCAACTGCCTACATCCACAGAAAAGAGCTTCTTTACTAATAAATAGTGGTACACAAGAAAATATTACAGAGGAGGAGGATCACACTCCACTCAACTCAACTCTCTCTTTTCTCTCAGAATTCTCCCGATTCTCTCTCTTTTCTTTTTTGTTCTTGGTATATCTGAAACTCACAGCGAGAGCCTCAATTTATAGGGGGCCAAATGCATATGAATGCATTTAATGGTAACTGCAAATGCAGTTACCCGCTGGGCATTACAGCTAAGAAGCAAGCAGTCAACAATGACTGCTTGCTTCGGGCAGGGATTTCAACAGTTACCCCATTCAAAACCCAATTCTAATTTTCCGAACCTTGTACATTCGTTCAATTTTTGAATTATTTGGGCACTCGCATTTATTATTTTGGTATTTATTACACCAAGAAATTGGCTAGTGGTAAAAAACATTAATTTTGGTGATATGTTTCCTCTATCGAATTGTTTGAATTCATTTTAGGGATTAGGGTCGGTTTGATTTCACAAATTATTATTATTTATTATTATTATATAACCCTCTCTTCTTTTATCTCAAGCTTTTCAACTAATATAACTTCATTGGCATTTACAGTAATTATTTTTAAAGTTCTATTGGAATGTATCCTAATTTCACTACAGATAATACATATTTATCTAATACTTTAGTTAGAGAAGTGCTACAGTTACAAAAAAAAATTACACAAATATAAACCCACAATTGCTCGGAACTAGTTGTTATATATATATATTGTAGAATCAATGACAAGATACAAAACTGGAAATGGATTCAAATACAATAGAAACTAATACATATTTTTCAGCCCCAAACACCTGCTTGGGGTATTTACAAACTGCTTTCATCGACCTAAATGGATACTCCGGCGATGGCAGTTGTCAAGAAATTATAGGCTCCTTTATCCTTCTTGATTTGTACAAGTTGGTCATAGACGCACCATGCAAAACTAAGGAAATGAGTCCTATCCAATCCGTCGTTGTAGCGACCACAGTAAGTAGGATGATATGTGACATAATACCATGCCGATGCTTTTGCTTTCGCTTTTGCTTTTGCGCTATCGGTACCGTCTTCTGCATCAATTCCCTCGTTGAACCTGTTCCTGGCTTCCATTCTCAACGACTTTACAGCAAATTTAATTGCATCCAGATCCCTCTTCCTATCAAAATGTTTTGACATTTTCAAAACATTGCCACTGAGAATCTCGGCTTCAGTTTGGATTCCATAATGCTCCATCATATTCCCCAACTTGAAATCATACTCACTTTTGTGTTTGAAAGCATCCCTGAGGTAGTTCTCAAAGCCGTCTACTTGCATGTCTGGGTCATAATACTGTTTTGCTAACTCCAAAGTGAAGGACTCCACAGGACTCGTGGGGGATGCAATATCTTTCACTTCTCGGAAAAGCTTTCCGATAACAGATTTTGATCTGTAGCTCTTTCTATTAGGCTTTTCCATGAAATCTGGATACTCTTTGACGCGTAGATCAACAGGTATTTCGGCTACAACACCAGTTTTTGGGAAGTCAACAGCAATTGAGTGTAGCCTCGCAAGATCCAAACATTTAGGGCTCATTGCTTTTAGGCGCTCCCTATCTGCAAAGGCGACGTGGGCATTGTCGATGATTCCTAAATTGTCGTTGACTATGTAGTCTGCGAAATACTGTTCTACTTCCTGCAAGACAACAACAACATCATGTTTTTTCATGTTAGGTGCAAATGGATCATGGAAGTTGTTGCAAAGGACATAGAAACAGGGGAGAGGAATGAAATATATATATATATATATAATCCATTCATATTGCAGATGAATTATATGATCATTAAATACCTCTATTGTAACATCATGATCGACTTCCACAGTTGGTGCTGCAGTATATTCCATTGGTTCAACTGTACGAGGAGGAATAAGATCATGGTCCCAAGAGACGAAGTACATATCTCCGTCCAAATCACTTCCTGAACATTCATTTGGATGTGGTCTGAAAGAAGAAATAGACAGTCATTAATATTACATTCACATGTATGTCTGCAAGTATTTGGAGATGAATCTCATGTTTCTATATTGATTAAAGTCTCGTATAAATGGGATATTAAACTCTTACCTTTTTCCCTTTTGTGGAAAAACCACACAATCCACCATGTGATGTAGGGCTGGCACGTTCACAGCTTTGAGGACTCTCACATCTCCTGGGTGTAGACAAGGGTTTTTAGCAACAACCACCCGACCTTCACAGATGAAGTTATTTGGGTTTGAACTGTTGACACTAAACTTGAGAGATGACTGGTTACTCAGCTCCCTTCTAAAGCGAGAAACTTGTAGAAATACTTGACCATATTCCAATGTCCTGGTTTCGTCCATGCATCCCATCAAAGCTCTTCCATTTGGAATAAAAATCCTTGTTCTCAACCGCATGTCCATCAACTTCGATGCACGGAATGTTTTAAGCATCATTGAAAGAAATGGCTCAGCATCTGGTTTGTAACCACATATAAGCATTTCCTTGAGAACTTTTGAGATCTCTCCTGAGAACATCGTTTCCAGTGCCTCCTGAGCACTCAAAGGATCAGTTAATATGGCATTCAATTGATCTATAGCCTCCCTTTGCCTTTCTTGAAAAGCTCGATCCTTAACCCCTAGGTTAGACAAAAGAGTTACTATCTGACGATTGAGAAAACAGGGCTGAAACTTACTCCATGCCAAAACATCGAGTTTTGTGTTATTTGATTTGTATTTACACATGCTCTTCTTTCTCAATGACAACTTTACCGATGATGTCGGATCAACAGCCACAACACCTTTGTACCCACCATATCGAATCTGAAATGCTGATGGAACAGAGCTGCAGCCTAACTTTGCTGCCACTTCGCAAGCCAATTCTTCAGATATCTTCCCTATGCCATCTGAGAAACAATACGTGACTTGTCCCTTCTTAACTTCTACATCCGGAATGACTTCAATTTCATCTATGCCAACGCTGACAGTTTCTCTAGAAGAGCCAAAAGACTGACCCAGTCTTGCACCATATTTTGCCACATTCCTTATTTCTCGAAAATCACCCATCCATTCTCTAATATCTCCAGCAGTCAAGCCAGGTCTTGAAGCAAACATCCAAACAGAATTTTCTCGTACCTGACTGGATGAATAGGCAAGAAACTCAAACTTCTTATCCCCAATAACTATTCCATTTCTGAGAGTGGATAGTATCCTGTCATAAACTCTTGTTCGCTTGTCCTCATTTTCAGATGATGAACGTGGAGATAAAGCTATTGAGCGCATTTTATCTAAGTCCTCATCGACAAAAGAAACACGCAGAAAATTATCAATATCTTCATGATAATGGCGCAAGACTCTGTTGGAGAGATTCACCTCTGGACCGGAGAAGTATACTTTAGATGGTGTAACTTGAACCCTGCGTATATATACCAGCCCATAATCTAAATAAATAGCAGGATTTGTTTGAAATCGAGTAGATGTTGCGTATCCTTTGTACTGCTCCTGGAGCCATTTCACAGGTTCATAGCAGCAGTCCTTTAAATGAAAAAGCTTTTCCAGGGCACTTTCTATGTACTGGATTTCGATTCTCTTGGGATCGACCAACCTATAAAGATCGTCAACAATTGCTGGCCCAGGAACACGCCCATGCTGAATCAAAGAGTTGATCTTAAACAAGATTTTATACGGCAGGTCAAAGCCTGCTGGTGGATTCACAATGGGCACAAGACCTGAACTGGATGAGTAAGGAGAGCCTTCCATCAATACAAGTTGGTCTTCAATTTCTTCATAATGGAAAAAATCATCAAGATGAAATTCCGAAAGCTGCATCTCTTCTGGAAACTCCAAACATAGAGCACAAGATTGGCCAATGCAGCTGGATGGAGTGAAATCAACTTCTCTGACCCACTCATAACGACCAACATCAGATACATCTTTCACATATATCCTTGGAGCACCAAGTAACTAGCAAAATAAAGAAGATAGAACTCATAAGTTCGAAGAAAAATGGTAGCAATTTCGACACGAAAACCATTAATTCCAAGGGATAGAACTTATGAAATGTAGACATGAAATTTGAAACTCGAATGAGACTGATATTTATTGATGTTATATGGTCAAAAGAAATATCTTATTATTGAATAAATGATATCAATAACTGTAATAGTTTAAAGAGTGTTTCTAAGAAAAGAGTATGGCAACCTATGCATATATGATCAGAGATATTGATGAAATCTTATTTTGGGTTAAATTTGTCACCAGCTAACCTGAATGAGNACTGCATTTGAGAGAAACTATAATTCAAAAACACAGTAACCCACAAGCAAAAGCAAAACCAAAATTCAAGCCAATCTGAAACCACCAGCATTCAAATGAAAATTAGAGAGAGAGAGAGAGACTGACCTGAAAGGAATTAAGCACTGAGTGTAGAATTGCTGGTGTGGGAAAAAACCAAGGCTCATGATCAACTATATATAGACGAGGAGGGTAGAGAGAGAGCAATCTCTGGCGCCAAAAGATGAGCGGTAGTGTTAACAAACTACCCCTAGCAGAAGTATACTCAAGCTGTGACGTAGGCATGGGCTGAGGAGCCCAGCTCACTCTTACGTGACACGTTGCAGCATATGATTGCTTTCTGAGGAAAGGAACATTGACGAATCTAGTAGCTTTTTATTACACTTGTTTACGAAGTTTACAAATGACAAACGTTGTTTATTGTTATGTTACATAACCCTTTCATATATTCTTGTTTGGGTTCCAAGTCTGGGAAAACGATTGGGGCACTCGGACTTTCTAAGCCTTGTTTGGAAGTTAACGTGTTGGTGGGGCTTATGGAAATGATCTGTTTTGTGGGTATTGTCAGTACTGTTACTTTTGTTTCCAATGATGGGGGAAAAATCCTTCTTGCTGCCAAAGCTTTGGACCAAAAAGAGAAGAACTCCAAAAGTGCAAACTTGGGCAACGAGGATTCCGTCTTGCTGCGCAAGTGCTAGGGAAAAAAGAAAACTCCAATCACACTCACATGCTTATTTCATCTGAAGCTACAGTTGACATTCACACTCACAGCATAAAAATAAAATATACTGAAAAGGGAAACGATTTATAAAATCAATACTACCATTCATATTTAAATTAGGAAAAAATTAAAACAAACAAGATCTTACTCTTTTAAAGAGTTAAAAATGAAAACTCAAAATATAAAACAATGAAAGCCAACATATATAAATTGTAAATGTAAAAAAAATGAGCAATAAAAAACCAAAAAAAGAAGAAATTAAAAAACTAAAACAATGGGAAAAGGGTCATTTCCTTCACCCCCTTTCAAGCCAAGTGCTTCTTGGACAGGGGGAATCCTCCATACTCTGTAGAGTATGTTGGAAATTTTTTCAAAATAATTAATTATATATTATATTTATTAATAATATTTTTGGTTTGATTTTGGAAGTTATGAATTACTTTGGGAAGAGAGAAGATGTGGAATGTTTATGAGAGTTGTAACATTTTGGGTCTATACAAGCATCACAAGCCATTCACTGGCTTGGTGGTGTTAGTGCCATTGGTTTGCTCCGAGGGCTTGAGTTTGAGTCACCCCTATGCCAAGTTGGGGTTTTTAAATGATTTATGAAGAAGGCTCTCCAAGAGGTATGCGGCCAGGCATGCATGTGTGAAGCAATGCGACGCATGGGCTCAAGCGATGCACTGCGTGCGGGCATGATAGGGACCCCGGTCAAGTCCCTAAACACTAAGTCCTCCTCGGCTATGATCTCCTTTGGTTGACCGAATTCTAGTCCTTCTCTTGCTTGGTTCACGATCAATGGTGGCTATGGTGGCAATTTGAACAAGGTGAGGTTAAGTGTTTAAGCTAATATGAAGTGGATGGAAGGTGGAAAAATGGCTAAGTGTTTGGGATCACAATGGTGAAGGGTGCACGACACTAGAGTGGAGCTAGGGTTGGCGCCACTTGGAACTTTGAGTTTAGGGTTTGGATAGTGTGATGGACGGCTAGGGTTTAGGATTAGGGTTTTGAAATTATGGCAAGGGTGTTGGGCGGCCAAGGCTTGGCCGAATAGGCTAGTGAGTGTTTTTAGGAAAGTTTCCTAAAAACAAAGGATATGCTCATGGATAAGGTGATGGCCGACCATGTGCTTTGAGGGAGTCGACTAGGGTTTTCAAATAAGGAAACCCTAGTATGGTAAGTGGGTTGGTCGACCACGGCACTCCAATAAGGAAGGAGTTGGCCGAAATTCAATTAGAGACCAATATGAAAAGTGATGCTCTGCTAGGGCAAAGGTGGAAGATGGGATTAATTATGGAAAGTGTATAAACACTAGGGTTGGTCGAATTTGATGGGGGAATGGATTGAATGAGCCGAAAAGGTGATGAACACCAAGAACACAAGATGAACACTCAAAAACAAATGATGAAGTTGAATGAACAACGAAAGTACTTCAACAATTGATTCCCAATGTGCACCAAGATTGAATAAACCTCATATATTGATAAAAGTAACAAAAATAAGGATGATCAACTTGGATTCAATGAATTGCACCAAGTTGATAAACAAGATAAATGGATTACTCCAATTCAATGAATTGCATGGAGTAATCCTCTCTTTGGGATTCAATGAATTGCAACCAAAAGAGCCTGCACCGATAATGATCTCTCAACAATGTCCTCACTCTAGTCAATTTGTCAAAAGATGTGAAAGAAATGACTAAGGGTCCTATTTATAAAGGTTACAACTTGGAAACCCCCAAAAGGTCCCTTTACAATAAAAGAAATGAAATAAATAAATAACATAAATAAAGATAGTGGCATGGACCACATGGCCGTGGCATGCATGAGCCAATGGTTCGGCTAAGATGGTGCATGGTGGTCCTCGGTCTGGTCCATGGTTAAGTGGCTCGGCATGGCTAGCTGTGGTGCATGGCATGGTGCCATTCATAAGCCGACTAGTGGGCATGGCATGGTGCCATGTTTGAACTGATGGTGGATAGCCATATGAGCCTGCTGCAAGGCATGGGCTGGAGCCATGCGCTGGATGGCATGCCTGGTGGGCATGCCACTGGCCTGCTCTGCATGACACGGGCTGGAGCCACGCGCTGGATGTCATGCCTGGTGGACATGCCACTAGCCTGCTCTGCATGGCACGGGCTGGGCCCGTGCGCTGGATGACATGCCTGGAGGGCATGCCACTAACCTCGCTGGCGTGCAGTAGGAAAGCCATGCGGCTGGGTGCATGGCCGGCTACAGGTGCATGGGCGCATGCATGGGCGTGCGCAGGATGGGCGTGCGCATGGCTGTGCGCTTAGACGTGCGCATGGCCATGCGGCCAAGGTGCTTGCGCAGGGCCACACGGCCTACATGCGTGCGCAGGGCAGTGCTGCCTGTGTGCGTGTGCTGGGCCACGCAGCGCATGGGCATGCGCATGGGCGTGCACATGCCTGGCCGTGCGCTGGGCTGCGCATGGCCACTAACCTTGTTGTGTCTGAGGCGTGGCGCGCGCATGTGCGTGCGCATGGCCTGCATGCTGGGCGCCCCGTGCTTGTCAAGGCATGGGCCAAGGCATGCATGTGGCCGGTCCATGGGCATGCTGGGGGCCCCGTGTGTGACAAGACATGGGCCAAGGCATGCTCGTGGCTAGGGGTGTCAAATTGTGTTAACGAGTCGTGTTCGTATCGTGTTAAGATATGTATATTATACTATATAGGTCAACCCTAACCTGACCCCGTTAAGCTTATCATGTTAAAATCTCAAACCCTAACACGACCCGTTAACATAACAGGTCGTGTCGTGTCAACCCGTTATGACCCATTTATGTAAATCAGTTTAACAGACTCGAAATTAATTCGTTTGACCTAGTTAAGCTTAGCATAATTTTATATAAATGTTAAGATCACAATATCTAGAAAAAGATATAAAACTAACTACAACTCTAAAATTACAATCCAAATAATAAAAATATAGAAATTAAAATTTCAACAATTTTATTTTTAGGTATAAGGGTATAATTGTAATTTTAACTTTCTTAACTGGTCAAAACGAGTTGACCCGTTATCAACTCGTTAAGCAATCGTGTCTTAAAGGGTCAACCCATTTTGACCCGAACCCGTTAGGGCTAAACCATAACCCGATTTGTATCGTGCCGTGTTCGTATTGGGTTAACGGGTTATATCACATATTGCCACCCCTACTCGTGGCATGATCAATGGGCATGTCCCGGACATAGTTGGGACATGTGCCGCAGTTTTAGAGGCAACTTTACGTGGGGGTCTAACAGGGCGGCCCCATGCGCGAGGCGCTGTGACTCATAGGAAAATCAAATTTAAATTCCCAAAGCGTGCACGCAGTGATTCGAACCAGTACCAACCAGTTGGTGAAGAAACAAAGCAACCGTTGGACAAAGTCCAACTGTTGTGTCATTTGGCAACAGGCATAATATATATGCCTATTCCGAACAGTTTTCAGAAAAACAAAAAGTAATAACTTTTCATTCGCAACTTTTGGCCGTCTATAAATAGACCCATTGGCCTACCATTTTATTATCCCAGAAGAATTTCGAATTCTCTCTCTCTCTCAAATTTTTTCACTTCGTAAAAACTAATTAGAAATTGTTAGAATCTGTTTGTTCTCGAGAGAACAGATTTCTAACTTCTTGGTTGAATAGCAAAATCTGAGGGTATTCGGGATCTAATTTCGTGTGTGCATAACGCAGTTAGACAAACAGACGTGTTCTGGGCTTCATTGTATCTTGGAGGCAAATTCGCTTGTAACCCGTGTGCATACCGTTATTGGTGGGGGTGAATATTGTCTTAAGGAAAGCGACATTGTAACGCGTCTTGAAGCAAACTTTTCTCTCACTATTGTCTCTTTTGCAGCCCCTTTGATCCAACAATCTTAAGACAATATTTGATTACTAATGGCACATAGTTTAAGAGAGTTTACTGTGGACTTTGTCAAACGCGAACGTTTTTTATGGAGTCAATTTTCGACGCTGGCAAAAGAAGATGCACTTTCTCCTAGCCAGTCTTAAAGTGGTGTATGTTCTAACCACTCCTAGGCCGTCTGCAAATGAGGATGAGACAATTACTCAAAGTCGGGCAAGAATCAAATGGGAACAAGACGACTACATCTGCAAAGGTCACATCTGCAATGCAATGTCTGACACATTGTTTGATGCTTACCAAAACAAAGCAACCGCCAAGGATCTGTGGGACGCACTTGAGGCTAAGTATCTTTTAGAAGATGCTACAAGTAAGAAATTTTTGGCTACCAAGTTTTTCAGTTATAAAATGGCAGACTCTAGACCTATTGTTGAACAATTCAATGAAATTATGCATATTCTTGATCAATTCACTCAACACAATATGAAGGTGGATGATTCTATATGAGTTTCATCCATTATTGATAAACTTCCTCCATCATGGAAAGACTACAAAAGAAGTCTGAAGCATAGAAAGGAGTAAATGTCTCTGGAAGATCTCAGCCAGCATCTTCATATAGAAGAGAAAATAAGGCTTATAGATGGTAAGGAAAAGCATGACTCTTTGACCTCCGATATGCATATGGTAGAGGAAGGGAAGACCCACAAAACTGGACAACCCAATCAATCCAGATATGAAAACTGGAAGAGAAAGAATAACTTTAGAAGAAAACAAAGTCACTTCCAAGGCAAGAATCAGAAAAAACTGAGTGTAAATTGCTTTCATTGTGGAAAGTTAGGCCATTACAAAAGAGATTGTCGTTTCCTTAAAAAGAAACAACAAAACTCTGACTCCAAAGAGAATTTTGTGGCCATGATTTCTGAGGTCAATATTCTCAAAGGAGACAACTCTTGGTGGATTGACTCAGGAGCAACAAGACATGTTTGCAAAGACAAGAGTTTGTTCAAAAAGTATGAGTTAGAAGAAGATGGATGTGTTATCTACATGAAAAATTCATCTACTGCTACAGCTAAAGGCAAAGGCACAATAGATTTAGAGTTCACCTCTGGAAAAGTGCTTACTCTCAGGGATGTATATCATATACCAGAAGTTAGGAAAAATCTTGTATCTGGTAGTCTTCTGAATAAGTATGGGTTTAAATTAGTCTTTGAGTTAGATAAATTTGTTCTGACCAAATGGGGTAATTTTGTGGGGAAGGGATATCTGAGTGAAGGCATGTTCAAACTCAATATTAATAATAAAGTGAATGTTTCTTCTTATTTGCTCGATTCATATTCTTTATAGCATTGTCGTTTAGGACATATCCATGCTAGAAAACTTAATGACATGGTTAATTTAAATTTAATTCCTAAATATGCCAAAGATATGATGATAGATAAATGTAGAATATGCATGCAAACAAAAATTACAAGAAAACCATTTTCTAAGAGTAGAAAGAACTTCGTCTTTATTGCAATTAATACATAGTAATGTATGTGACATGCATAGCAGGCCTACTAGAGGAGGTAAAAAATATTTTGTGACTTTTATAGAGGATTTCTCTAGATATTGCTATGTTTATTTGATGCATTCGAAAGACCAAGTTTTGGATCATTTTAAAGCATATAAAAATGAAGTACAAAATCAATGTGACGTCAAAATAAAATATCTTAGATCCAATAGAGGAGGTGAGTATCACTTTTCTACTTATTGTGAATCTGTAGTCATTATTCATGAAACTACTATGACTTACACTCCACAACAAAATGGAGTTGCAGAAAGGAAAAATAGAACTTTAGTAGAAATGGTTAATGCCATGCTTACTAATTCTGGTTTAAACAATAGTTTTTTGGGAGAAGCTATGCTTACAGCATGCTATATTTTGAATAGAATATCCCACAAGAAAACTAAAGTTTCTCCATATGAATTATGGAAGAAAAGAAAATCAAACTTAAACCATCTTAAAGTTTGGGGTTGTCGAGCCATAGTTAGATTACCTGAACCTAAGATAAAGAAGTTAGGACAACAAGCCATTGAGTGCATTTTCTTAGGTTATGCACATCATAGTGTTGGCTATAGATTCCTAGTTGTGGAACCTAATGGTTCTATTGACGTCAACATAATGATTGAATCCAGGGATGCTGAATTTTTTGAAAATAGATTCAATGCAATTCTACTTTATAATGATAAAATAATGGAATTAGACAGATCACTTGAAAATAATGGTGAATCTGATGAACCATTTGAACCAAGAATGAGTAAACGAATCAGAACTAAAAATTCATTTTGACCAGATTTTGTTGTGTACTTGGTAGAGGGTACAAGAGATTCATCTTGTAACCAAATCATGATTACACATAATGTTGAGAATGATCCTATGATGTATGAAGAGGCTACGAAGTCTCAGGATGTAACTTTTTGGAAAGAAGCTATTAATGATGAAATGGATTCAATCATGGGTAATAATACTTGAAAATCAGTAGATTTATCCCATGGTTCGACGCTTATTGGTTGCAAATGGATTTTTAAAAGGAAACTGAAAGTAGATGGAACAATTGAAAAGTTTAAGGCAAGACTAGTAGCAAAGGGTTTTACCCAAAAGGCAAGGTTAGATTATTTTGATATCTACGCACCAGTTGCTAGGATTGCTACTATTAGAACTTTGATTGCCTTAGCAGCCATCTACAAGTTTGAAATCCATTAAATGGATGTTAAGACTACCTTCTTGAATGGTGAATTAGAAGAAGAAATTTATACGGAACAATCTGAGGGGTTTGTCATACTTGGCCAAGAACGGAAAGTTTGTAAATTGATTAAGTCACTTTATGGACTTAAACAAGTACCAAAACAATGGCACGAAAAGTTTGATAAAGCTGTAGTGAACAATGGTTTTAGGATACATGAATCTGATAAATGTGTTTACAGCAAGTTCAATGGAAATAAATGTGTTATAATATGCTTATATGTAGATGACATGTTGATTTTTGGCACTAATAATATAAGCATTGAAAATACTAAGAAATGTTTGTCATCAAATTTCGATATGAAGGATTTGGGTATTGCAAACGTGATTTTGGATATTAGAATTATAAGAAATAATAATAGTATAGTTCTAACCCAATCACATTATATTGAGAAAATATTGAAAAAGTTTAATCACTTTGATTGCAAACCCATGGCTACACCTTTTGATTCAAATTTAAAATTGTATCCTACTACTAGGAGATCAGTGAATTAAGTTGAATATGCTAGAGTTATTGGTAGTCTAATGTATGCTATGACATGTACTAGACCTGATATTGCATTTGCAGTGGGCAAACTGAGCAGGTACACCAGTAACCCTAGTCATATTTATTGGCTAGCTGTACAAAGAATTTTCAAATATTTGCGAAATACTATAAATTATGGTATTAAGTACAGCGGATTTCCTTCGGTAGTAGAAGGATACACAGATGCCAGTTGGATAAATGAGCACGATGATCACAAATCTACTAGTGGGTGGATTTTCACCTTTGGTGGAGGAGCAATTTCCTGAGGATCAAATAAGCAAACATGCATAACTGACTCTACCACGGTAGTAGAGTTTATTACATTGGCTTCTTGTAACAAAGAAGCAGAGTAGCTGAGAAACTTATTAATAGAGATTTCGATTTGGCCTAAACCAATGCCACCAATATCTTTGCATTGTGACAGTCAGGCTACACTGTCGCGGGCCTATAGCCATATATATAATGGCAAGTCTAGGCATATTGGATTAAGACATAGCTATGTGAGGCAATTACTCACAGATGGAGTAATTACAATTGATTTTGTGAGATCTTGTCAAAATTTAGCAGATCCATTAACTAAAGGACTTCCAAGAGATTTAATGTGGAAGACATCAAAGGGGATGGGTTTAAAGCTTATACAATAAAATCACCAATAATAGAAACTCGACTCAACTCTTGAACATATCAAGACTTGAGTTCAATGAGCAAAGTACATTATATGTTCGTGAGTTGCAAGCACTATGATATTAAAATTAGTTTTCAAACTAATTTAATCATCCCAAGGTTTGAAATGCTTGGTACTATAATGAAAATGAGAGGTTGAGCAATAAGCTCTTAATAGACTTATAAAATGGTTATGTTAAAATGTTTAGTTGCAGGACACTTTCGATAAGTCTACCTATATGAGTGTCGGGGGTGGTGCCACCTCCTATGCGAATTAGGCTTTGTCTCTAGAGCGCTCATGAAACCAGGATATTGACACAAGGTCAATCCACGTGTCGACTTTTATGAACTACCCAAAGAGAAGAAAATTTATGTGAGAAATATCCGACTAATCTTATAAAATCTCTAGTTCAAAGTATATCTACTGTGCCATTTTGGTTAGCTTTGATGTATTTTTACTATGCGAAGGTTTAAGTCCAAAAAACACCTTCATTTATGTATAGGTTTTCCTATTCTAACCAGGATGTATTTTCAAAATGGTGGGGGATTATTGGAAATATTTTTAAAATAATTAATTATATATTATATTTATTAATAATATTTTTGGGTTGAT
The DNA here is from genome assembly GCA_003123785.1 of Pterocarya stenoptera. NCBI lineage: Eukaryota > Viridiplantae > Streptophyta > Magnoliopsida > Fagales > Juglandaceae > Pterocarya > Pterocarya stenoptera. The sequence goes on along the minus strand of QEOT01004838.1, from coordinate 88,254 downwards.
TTTGAAAGTTGTAAATTACTTTGAGAAGAGAGAAGATGTGAAATGTTTATGAGAGTTATAACATTTTGGGTCTATACAAGCATCACAAGCCATTCACTGGCTTGGTGGTGTTAGTGCCATTGGTTTGCTTCGAGGGCTTGAGTTCGAGTCACCCCTATGCCAAGTTTGAGGTTTTCAAATGATTTATGAAGAAGGTTTTCCAAGAGGTATGCGGCCAGGCATGCATGCGTGAAGCAATGCAACGCATGGGCTCAAGCAATGCACTGCGTGCGGGTGGCTCCATGAGCGAGGTGCTGTGACGCATAGGAAAACCAAATTTAAATTTCCAAAGCATGCACGCAGTGATTCAAACCAGTACCAACCAGTTGGTGAAGAAACAAGGCAACCGTTAGACTAAGTCCAACTGTTGTGTCATTTGGCAACAGGCATAATATATATCTCTATTTCGAACAGTTTTCAGAAAAATAAAAAGTAATAACTTTTCGTTTGTAACTTTTGACCATCTATAAATAGACCCATTGGCCTATAAAGAATAAAGCACTGCTCTGTTTTTTATTTTGAAAAAGCACACTACATTACCATTAACATTCTGTATTTAAATACAAGCTCTGATGGGCTAACTATGGAAATATACAATGTAAAGCTATCTATGGAAATATACAACTAAAAGCCATTTACACAGAAAATCAAAACTGACAGCAATGACAATCCTTGATTTATTGCTAGACTGATTTTCTGCTGAATTGTTGCTTCGGTTGAGATTGTGACAGATCTTCAGTATCTTCCTTAATACGCCCCCACAAGAATGGGCTTCCGTCAGTAAGACCGATCTTGGTCTTGATATGATCTGTACGTTGCCGTGAGATAAGCTTGGTCAACAAGTCAGCAAGTTGATCACTAGTATGAACATGACGAACATTGAGTACATTTTTTTGAATCAAGTCACGAACGAAATGAAGATCAATTTGAATGTGTTTCATTCTTGAGTGTTGAACCAGATTAAAGCTAAGGTGAGTAGTTCCCAAGTTGTCACATAACAGCTGTGGAGGATTTTGTAGTGGAAACTTCAGCTCTTGAACAAGAGAGACAATCCACATACATTCAGTAGCAGCAGTTGCTAAGGCGCGATATTCTGCTTCGGTAGATGAGCGAGCAATCGAATGTTGTTTTTTTGAGCTCCATGAGATAGGTGTTGAACCAAGTAGAACTAAATATGCTGATGTTGAACTTCGATTGTCCAAGTTTCCTGCCCAGTCCGAATCCGAGAAGCATAAAAGGGATGGATTAGCTTCTTTCCTGATTGTGATGCCTTGGAAAATTGAGTTCTTCAAATATCTCAGTAATCCCTTAGTTGCTATCCAGTGAGTTGTAGTAGGAGCATGCATGAACTGAGAGAGTTTATTAACTGCAAAGCTGATGTCAGGCCTAGTCAAGGAGAGATATTGCAGTCCACCAATAACTCTTCTATATTCAGTGGCATCAAATGATGAAGTGCCATCATCAAGCTTTAAGGAAACTGATGTTGACAGAGGAGTCGTGACATCTTTGGCACCCTCCATATTTGTTCTTGCAAGTAGCTCTCGGATATATTTGTGCTGACTTAGAAATAGTCCATCTCTTGTGGATATTACTTTGATGCCAAGAAAAAAATGTAGAGACCCCAAATCTTTGAGAGAGAATTTTTTTCCAAGCTGAGCAATAATTCTTTCCACAAATGACGAATTATTTCCAGTAATCACCAAATCATCAACATAAACTGAACAATAGACAAGAACAGATTCATGATGATACACGAATAGAGTTGAGTCAGATTTTGCATTTATAAAACCGAACGCAAGCAAGGCATGTTTGAGAGCTGAGTACCAGGCACGGGGTGCTTGTTTGAGTCCATATATTGCCCTTTTAAGGCAACACACATACTCTGGTTTTTCTGAATCCCGAAAGCCTGGGGGCTGTTTCATGAACACCTTCTCAGTAAGATGATCATTCAAGAATGCATTGTTTATGTCTAATTGTCTGAGTGACCATCCATGCATCACAACAATAGACAAAACTATTCTAATTGTAACAGGTTTAACCGCAGGGCTAAACGTCTCTTTGTAGTCCACATCAGGCCTCTGATTAAAGCCTTTTGCCACAAGACGAGCTTTGAACCGATCAATTGAACCATCCGCATGTCGCTTAATTCGAAAAACCCATTTGCATCCAATTATATTGCAATTTTTCGGTGGTGGAACAAGTTTCCAAGTATCATGACTCATGAGCGCAATTAATTCTAAAGACATGGCTTCACGCCATTTGGGATCAGAGATGGCCTCAGAGACCGTGTTTGGTTCCAATGATGGAGGGATGGGATGCTTGGTGACCAAAAAAGATTTTTTTGGTCTGTAGATGTTATTCATTGATCGGGTTACCATAGTGTGTGTGCGCAAATCAGCAGTAGAGGGTATCACAGACTCATTCTCAGTTTGGATATGAACAGATTCATGATTTTCGGGAATAGAAAACTAAGAAATTTCTTGCGCAATCAAAGGAGATGAAGTCGATACATTTACCTGAGAGAGAGTCGGTGCTGGAGAAGACGCAACCAGAGGTGAATGATCCGTGAAGGTACCCAGTGCCGGAATCGGGAGTATTTCCGAAGATGATGGAAGATTCGGCAAGGAGATCTGGACATGAGGTTGAGGTACAGTTGATTGCAGGGACGAGACCTCATGATTTGGAGAGATGAGTTTCTGAAAGGGAAAGTTTCCTTCATCAAATAGGACATGACGAGAATGATAAAGGTGGTGCGTTTTGGGCTCCATACATAGATAAGCATTTTGAGAAAGAGAGTAACCCACAAACACACATGCCGTGGCTTTGGGCTCTAGCTTATTTCTGTTATAGGGCCTGGTAAACGAATAACACAAGCAGCCAAACTGTTTAAGTTTCATGTAATTGGGTGCTTGGTTAAACAGATGCTCAAATGGAGATTTATTTTGGGATATGGAACTGGGCATTCGGTTTATAAGGTAGGCAGCGGCTTGAAAGGCATAAGGCCAAAAGGAACGGGGCATGTGAGCATCTGTGAGAAGTGTGAGCCCAGTTTCAATAAGATGGCGATGTCGTCTTTCAGACATGCCATTTTGTTGTGGAGTATGAGGAGCCGTTGTATAGTGAGCAATGCCATGAACAGATAGATAAGACTTTAACCCAATATATTCACCACCATTGTCCGAGTATAAACTTTTGATTTTTTTGTTAAATCTATTTTCCACAAGATGTCGAAATTGAGGAAAAATGATTTTCACATTTGATTTATTTGACATAGGATAGAGCCAAATATATTTGGTATAATGATCAACAAAAATAATGTAATATTTTGAACCATCAATACCAATATCATGAGCAGGACCCCAAACATCCGAATAAATTAATTCCAATGGAGCATTGCTTGTTAAGCCATGAGAATTAAAAGGTTGATGATGAGATTTATTTTGAGAGCATGAACTACAAAGAGATGAGTGCCCATTATTTTTTGTGGGTAAAGAAAAGGTACGAATAACATGATTAACAATTTTTGATGAGGGATGACCAAGCCTTTTGTGCCAACCATCAGGAGTAGTACGTTCATGAACGTAAGCAACAACTTTTTTTGAAACCGTGGCCAATGATTCCGGTAGTGGGTACATGCCATCTTCACATTCACCTTTGAGTAGTGTCGCCCCCGTGATCCGATCCTTCACCAAGAAATGAGATGGATGAAATTCTAAATAGACATTATTTTGTTTGGTGAAATGATGGACAGAGATAATATTTTTTTTGAATGGTGGGAACGCACAAAGTATCATGTAAATGAAACACACGATTAGGTGAAGCAAAAGATAAAGAACCAACATGAGATACAGGCAAACCTGAACCATCACCAATTACCACCTCATCAGTACCATCATACTCCGAGTGTATTGAAAGATTGGAGAGGTCAGTGGTCATGTTGTGGGAGGCAGCGGAATCAACAAGCCATTTTTTATTTTTTTCCTTGAGAGGAGGCCGCACAATTTGCTGTGATTTCAGTGGAATTAAACTTGAAGCAGGTTCTAGCCGTATGACCCATTTGTTCACAAAGTTGGCATTTGGGCTTATATTTCTTAAAGCCTAAATCGGATGGCCCACGCTTACCACGCCCTTGATTGCCACGGCCTTGATTTCCATTTGAAGAGGGCTTCTGTGAAGAATAACCAGCATTTCCAGTTGAGCTTCCTTTCCGTTGAGTATAGTTTGCAGTAGCTATAAGAGTAGCCGAGTGTGCTTCCAGTCGGCGGATATAGTTTTCATGACCAACCAGCAAGTCATGAATTTCCTCAAATTTCATTGAGGTTTCCCGAGCACGGATGGGTGCTGCAATCTCACGAAACTCAGGTCCAAGGCCATTTAAAATATAGAGTGTTAGATCATCATCCGAAACTGGGTGATCTATGATTGCAAGTTCATCAGCAATCATTTTAACGCCTTGGAGAAATTATGTGACAAATCTATTGCCACGAGTGCTCAAGGTTAAATCTTCCTTAAGTTGCATGGCTCGTGTTCGAGATTTGCTAGCATAAAGCCGAGTAAGGGCTGACCAGGCCTGTTGAGACGTTTTGCAAGAGGCAAGTAGAGGTGTGATTGTGACGGAGGTGGAAGCAAGAATAGATTTTCATTGCTGTCAGTTTTGATTTTCTGTGTAAATGGCTTTTAGTTGAGATTGTGACAGATCTTCAGTATCTTCCTTAATATGGCCTACCATTTTAGTATCCCAGAAGAATTTCGAATTCTCTCTCTCTCTCTCAAATTTTTTCACTTCTTAAAAACTTATTAGAAATTGTTAAAATCTGTTTGTTCTCGAGAGAACAGATTTCTAACTTCTTGGTTGAATAGCAAAATCTGAGGAAATTCGAGTTCTAATTTTGTGTGTGCATAACGCAACTAGACAAACAGACTTGTTCTGAGCTTCATTATATCTTGGAGGCAAATTCGCTTGTAATCTGTGTGCATACCGTTATTGGTGGGGGTGAATATTGTCTTAAGGAAAGCGACATTGTAACGCGTCTTGAAGCAAACTTTTCTCTCACTATTGTCTCTTTTACAACCCCTTTGATCCAACAAAGTATACCTCAATTCCAACTTCCAACTAGAGTGGCAGAGGAAGTATTTTTATTTATCCAACTTCATGTAATCTTCAAAGTTTTTTTTTTTTTATTTTATAATTTTTTGGCATTTTAAGAACTTTTAACTTGTGAAGAATGTTTTATTCTTTCTTTTATCATTTCTTTTATATTTATTTTTTTATTTTTTGTAAACTATTGTTACTTTTATAAATTATCTTTATTCTTTTAGACTTTTATCAATTTTTACTTTTGTCGCGTATTTAATTATTTTTCATTGAGTGGCTAATGTGGAATTACAAGTTCTCAAAGAATGACTATATTACTCATTTTCCACCCTTCCTCCCCATTTAGGTTCTAACATTGAGATGAGTTAAGTTGAGTTGTGAATAATAACATTTTATAGATTTAATTTAGATGAATTTAATTTTTTAGATTGAAATATATGAAGTAAGTTGTTATAAGTTTAACTTTTTTTTATGAGAAGTTAAAAAAGTAATTAATAGCTTAATAATTAATTTAAAATAAATTGAGTTTAGTTGAACAACTCAATTCATGGGTTGTCTTTTGTGTTTTGGGATTTTTTGCCTTTTGCTTTTCAATGACCTTACAGCTTAAATATGTACCAAACCACTCAACATGGACACACCCTGGGCCATGCTTCAACGTCCATTGATTAGGTCTTGTCTTAACCAATGCATAGACGAGGTCAAGATTATAATTTTGGAAAGGTCAAGTATTTTATATTGAAATAAATAATTCAATTAGAAATTTTTAAGAACGTAGTCAATAAAATGATAATAAACATAAAAAAAAAAAATTCCTAAAAAGTAAGGAATAAAAAATAAATTTAAAATCTAAAGAAAATAGGTATTTCATAGAAATTATAAGAGCAAAAAAGATTATATCTAAAGTTTTAATTAAAAGTATATACATAAAGTTTAAGCAAATGTAAAAATTAAAATTATTGTGAACGTCGTGTTTCGCACGTCTTTAGGCCAGACTCTAACAATTCAGATCTTCAAAACTAGACCTGCAAAAGATACGAAGGAATGCAACTAGGAGAATGTGGCCTTGAGGCCGAAGAGTCTCCGATATCAAAGTTAGTAATTTCTCTTGGAAATTTGTAAATAAGTGAAAGAGTTTAAGAATAAAAGAGTTTTTTTTGTACCTGGAACATGCTATTTATACAATGGGTCTAGGAAGGTGCAGATCGTGTTTGTCTCTATGAAGTTTGTGGCCTCCTACTATTCCTGCTATCAGGGTCCTTTAATGCAGCGTGATTCTGTGACGGCACCATCAATGTGGCGTGTAGCTCGATAGTGGCGCCATTAATGCAGTGTGGTTTTCAGACCTTACTTTATCCCTTGTGAGCCGTAGATGTTCTCATGTCAGCAGATTGAGGGTCCTCCACATTTCCCGTTGCGTTTCATGCAAGTTCCCAGGTTCAGAACATGGCCAAGCAATGTCAGGATAGTCTGTCTAGTCAGTCACTTGACTCTTTTTTAGGAGTGATAAACGGTCTTTCCAGACCAAGATTGAGACCGGTCGGTCTCGATCCATCTTTTAGAAGACTGAAAAGTTTCGGTCCGATCCACGGTTCAGGATTTTTCCACCCTGGACTGGACCGGACCAGACCGAATGAAAAATAAAAATAAAAAATATATTATATATATTATTTATATAATAATTGTACAATTTATTATGTAATTTTCATCTAACCTATCACTATTAACAATATAAAATTTTAAATATGTTATTAAAATTTTTTAATATTTTATCAATTAACTAATATATAATATCAATTAGCCAATTATATAGTAATTATATAAATTAATAATGTAATTTTTATCTAATTTATTATTATTGACCATATAAAATATTTTTTTATTGAGTTAGTTACATAATCGACATTAATAATTCACTTAATTTTAATTTAGTATTTTAAATAATTTTTTTTATTAATTGATTTAAAAAAAGAAAAAAATAATTAGGCTGGACGGAACGGACCTGACCAGTAGCTACTAGTCCAGTCTGATTTTTATGGGTATTCGGTCCAGTCCAATCTGGGAAAATGATGGACCGAAAATGTTTGGTCCATCGCCGAACCTAACTGAACCGATCGATTTGTACCCGTACTCCTTTTCCCTAGTTGACACCTTGCTCCAAGTATGGTCGTGGTGCCCCTAAGGTCGGGCATTGGGTTGAGGCCCAATAGACTTTGTGAAGTGGGGAAAATTTCCTTATAGTTACCCCGCCAATTCTCTTCGGACAGATTTGAGGGGAATTCTTTCTTCATTCCTTTAGTCGTTGCATTGCAAAACTACTTGCCCTCTTTTGTTCTAAGCCGAGCAACGGTTGGTCTCTCACTTTTATGGTTGTATTGTGATAGTTGCATCTCACATTGATTGACGTCCCTTCGGTTATTTCATCATGACCTCGCGTCAAGTAGTCATTTATTTCTCGCGTCGTATCAGTAGATACACTCTATTGAAGTCGCGGCAATCGACGGATTTTGGTACTTTGGGAGACACATGGAGTTATGTTGCCTCGGGAGGTCAACCATCAATTTCGCCTATATAAGGCTCCTTCTTCCCTTACAATAGTTCACTTCACTTATGTTCTCTGCGTTCCTTTCTCATTGTTAGACTCCTTCATTCCTCCGTTTTGTTCCAGTTTCCCTCCAAAATTCCTTTACCCCTCTTCTGAATACTCATGGCCCCGAAGAAATCTTCTCACCCTTCTAGAGTGGTTAGGCCCTCTGGCGATGCTTGAGCTGCTGTCGACCAGGGTGGCATCGCTCTGGAAGAATTCATCGGGTTTTCGTGGCGATAGGTGGTGATTCCTGCCAAACTGGAGTTGTTGAAGGAGACCTACAAGGTCCCTTTAAAGGTGGAGTTTGTGATGCCCTCCCTTACCGAAGGAGTGGTAGACTTCGAGGGCTTCAGCACCAAGGTAGCAGTGTACCTTGCATGTTCTCTTGCTACCTTAGGTTACCCTTCTATCGGCTAGTGCAAGAAGTATTGGCCTTCTTCGAGTTGGCACCTGCCCAACTTCTTTCTAGTGCGTGGAAGATCCTTGTTTCATGCTGCATCATTTGGCACCATGCATTAGAGGACATCGGGCAGACTACCCAGACCTCACAGTGCACGAGTTCTTCCTTACCCACAATATTTTGAAGAAGGGCCGGCACCTCTACAACTTCTAGCCAATCTAGGAGTTGTTTCGGCTGGAGGCACAGCACACCGTTGTGAAGGGGTATAGTCGCTGGTTCTTCTTTTTGTTGGGCGATGGATGGGAGTTCCCTGCCAGGTAGGCCATCAAGTGCCCGTATCACGTGTACGTTATATAGGGCTAAGGACCATTGCCCTAACCCGACCCTGCAGGAGGCGCATTCATGCAACGTTTCTTCGGAGGCTCTGCTGATCGAGGACAGCCTTCGTTGATACCTGGCCCCCCCGGCCAACTTGCACTCCGACGTGGGCTTCCCTATAAATCCAGTCACCTAGCGTGCCCACAGTCAATGATTAATAATATTACCTTCTGCTAACCGTACCGGACTATGTCCCTTCACATATTTTTCTTCTACTGTTTCATTCTTCTTTCTTTAGAGGCCAGACTGGGGGGAGGGGTTTGGCAGTAAGGATTCACCATACAGGGCTTTATGGTCCGCCCCGCTAGTGTTCGACCTACACCTGACTACCTCGCTGGCCGACGGCTTTCCTATTTGCACTCTTTCGTCGGCCTTTATCGTGTAGTCGTTATCTGGGGGCCTTAGGGACCTTGTTTAATGAGGCCAACGTTCTTTGCATTCTCCTTGGACAAAAAAATACAATATGTCTGTCTTCTATTCGAGCTTTATCCCGCCTGATTCCTTTATTCTTCCACTTTAGCCCACCTTTATTGTGTAGTCTTCTAGTTGGACTGATCCTGCCCTTCGCTGCGGGGAGACAAGGTTGTCTTGGGCCTGGCTTGCCTCCTTGGTCCCCGTGGATGTAAACTATCCAAGCAGTTTAGAACTGTACCTGTCTTCCTCCATTAGCAGAAATTTATTCTTCACGTAACCGTGGAGTTGATCCTGCTCTCCATCGCGAGGAGATAAGATGGCTTCGAGCTTGGCTTGCCTCTTTGGTCTGCAGGAAGGTAAGCTGTTCAGGCATTTTGGGATTGTACCCATCTTCCTCCATTAGCAAAAATTTATCCTTCGGGTAGCCGTGGGGATGATCCCGCTCTCCTCAAAGGGATGCAAGACGGCTTCGAGCTCGGCTTGCCTCTGTGTGCAGGGAGGTAACCTGTCTGACCAGTTTGGAACTGCACCCGTCTTTCTCTATTAGCATTTTGCCCTTGATTCCTGGTCGAAGGATAAGGATGTAATCATTATTTTGCTCTCAAGGGCAGGAGTTAATTTCGCAAACCTGGGCTCTCTGGCCTATGTCTTACTGTGTTTGCCAATTTCTGCCACACCACTGATGTTAGTGTCGTCGACATTCGTGCTGTTGATGTCCATGCTTTTTGCTCCAATATTCAGGCGGTCAATAGACTCGGCCGGCACTCCGTCAAGGAGAGATCGGAATGCCTCATGCCAAACCACCTCTAATCATTATAACATTCTTAAATATTTATATAAAATATAATAAATAATTCAACTTTTTTAAATCTCAAAACAATAATAATATTAAAAAATAATATTCTAACAATATTTTATTCAACTTTCATCTCAACTCACTATCCAAACCGTACCTAAGTGGTGGACACTCTTTTTTAAAAAAATAAGTAACTATGATATATACATAAATATAATTAATTAATTTTTTTTAATGCTAGACATTATTCTTTCTCAAAAGAAAATCGCGATGTTTGCACAATTCATAACTTTATCTAAAATTATAGTTTATTTTATCTCTAACAAAACAATTTCGATGAAACCCATGCTCTTGTATTTTCTCGCAAACTTATTTACCTTTGTTTGTAGAGATATAGAAATATTTCATGATCAACAATTCAATCATCCGAGGCTCAAAAAAAGGGTTCAATTCATACCAATTCAGCCAATTCAAATTGAATCGGTAAGAAATCGAAAAGATTTTAGTGAATTTTTTGAATCGTTCGCTAAACTGCTTCAATCGATAGATTCAGACCAATCCGAACCGATTTTAGACCAATTTGAACTAATTTCAGCCAATTCCAAAGTTTATTAATTTTTAAGTTGTCTAACGACTAATTGTTTTGTACAAAAATATGATAAAACTAAATATATATTAATTTTTTATCATTTTATTCAATAAGAATCACAGAAATATTGAAAGGTAAAACATGTAATTCTTTATTTTTATTTTAGTTGAACAAAAATATTAAAAGATAAAAGAGTATTTTGTATTAAATTTGTGGTCCTACATAAAATACTACATTTTTCGTACACTTATAAATTAATGGTTTTTATCTTTTTCATATATGAGGTAAAAAAGTGCCTATCATTGAGGTTAAATCCAAAAATTATATGTTTATTGAAACTATTTGGATTCATATTATATTTTTATTGAAACTAATTAATGAATTTATATTTATACCCTTTTATATATGATATTAAATTCTTGAATTTCATTATTCATTCTTTTTAATACTCTTTATTAAAATTAAATAACCGATTTAAAATTATTATGAATCGTCCTATTCAATTTGTTAAATCGCTCGATTCATTAAATCTGTCGTTATCCAATTCAGAACCCAATTCTAATTTTTCGAACCTTGTACATTCGTTCAATTTTTGAATTATTTGGGCACTTGCATTTATTATATTGGTATTTATTACACCAAGGAATTGGCTAGTGGTAAAAAACATTAACTTTGGTGATATGTTTCCTCCATCGAACTGTTTGAATTCATTTTAGGGATTAAGGCCGGTTTGATTTCACAAATAATTATTGAAGTTATTATTATTATATAACCCTCTCTTCTTTTATCTCAAGCTTTTCAACTAATATAACTTCATTGGCATTTACAGTAATTATTTTTAAAGTTCTATTGGAATGTATCCTAATTTCACTACAGATAATACATATTTATCTAATACTTTAGTTAGAGAAGTGCCGCAGTTACAAAAAAAATTACACAAATGTAAACCCACAATTGTTCGGGACTAGTTGTTATATATATATATATTGTAGAATCAATGACAAGATACAAAACTGGAAATGGATTCAAATACAATCGAAACTGATACATATTTTTCAGCCCCAAACACCTGCTTGGGGTATTTACAAGCAAATTAATACAAATAACAGTACTAGTACACAAATTAAGGTAAAATATAAGTAGTCATATCAAACTGCTTTCATCGACCTAAATGGATACTCCGGAGATGGCAGTTGTCAATAAATTATAGGCTCCTTTATCCTTCTTGATTTGCACAAGTTGGTCATAGACGCACCATGCAAAACTAAGGAAATGAGTCCTTTCCAATCCGTCGTTGTAGCGTGCCCACAGTCAATGATTAATAATATTACCTTTTGCTGACCGTACCGGACTATCTCGCTTCACATATTTTTCTTCTACTGTTTCATTCTTCTTTCTTTAGAGGCCAGCTTGGGGGGAGGGGTTTGGCAGTAAGGATTCACCATACAGGGCTTTATGGTCCACCCCACCAGTGTTCGACCTACACCTGACGACCCCGCTGGCCGACGGCTTTCCTATTTGCGCTCTTTCGTTGGCCTTTATCGTGTAGTCGTTATCTGGGGGCCTTAGCGACCTTGTTTAACGAGGCCAACGTTCTTTGCATTCTCCTTGGACAAAAAAATACAATATGTCTATCTTCTATTCGAGCTTTACCCCGCCTGATTCCTTTATTCTTCCACTTTAGCCCACCTTTATTGTGTAGTCTTCTAGTTGGACTGATACCGCCCTTCGCTGCGAGGAGACAAGGGTGTCTTGGGCCTGGCTTGCCTCCTTGGTCCCCGTGGATGTAAACTATCCAGGCAATTTAGAACTGTACCTGTCTTCCTCCATTAGCAGAAATTTATTCTTCACATAACCGTGGAGTTGATCCTGCTCTCCGTCGCGAGGAGATAAGACGGCTTCGAGCTTGGCTTGCCTCTTTGGTCTGCAGGAAGGTAAGCTGTTCAGGCATTTTGGGATTGTACCCGTCTTCCTCCATTAGCAAAAATTTATCCTTCGGGTAGTCGTGGGGATGATCCCGCTCTCCTCAACGGGGATGCAAGACGACTTCGAGCTCGGCTTGCCTCCTTGGTGTGCAGGGAGGTAACCTGTCTGACCAGTTTGGAACTGCACCTGTCTTTCTCTATTAGCATTTTGCCCTTGATTCCTGGTCAAAAGATAAGGATGTAAACATTATTTTGCTCTTAAGGACAGGAGTTAATTTCGCAAACCTGGGCTCCCTAGCCTATGTCTTACTGTGTTTGCCAATTTCTGCCACACCACTGATGTTAGTGTCGCTGACATTCATGCTGTTGATGTCCATGCTTTTTGCTCCAGTATTCAAGAGGTCAATAGACTCGGCCGGCACTCCGTCGGGGAGAGGTCGAAATGCCTCATGCCAAAGCACCGCTAATCATTATAACATTCTTAAATTTTTATATAAAATATAATAAATAATTCAACTTTTTTAAATCTCAAAACAATAATAATATTAAAAAATAATATTCTAACAATATTTTATTCAACTTTCATCTCAACTCACTATCCAAACCGTACCTAAGTGGTGGAGACTCTTTTTAAAAAAAAATGAGTAACTATGATATATACATAAATATAATTAATTAATTTTATTTAATGCTAGACATTACTCTTTCTCCATAGAAAATCGCGACATTTGCACAATTCATAACTTTATCTAAAATTATAGTTTATTTTTATCACTATCAAAACAATTTCGATGAAACTCATGCTCTTGTATTTTCTCGCAAACTTATTTACCTTTGTTTGTAGAGATATAGAAATATTTCATGATCAACAATTCAATCATTCGAGGCTCAAAAAAAGGGTTCAATTCATACCAATTCAGCCAATTCAAATTGAATCGGTAAGAAATCGAAAAGATTTTAGTGAAATTTTTGAATGGTTCGCTAAACTGCTTCAATCGATCGATTCAGACCAATCCGAACCGATTTTAGACCAATTTGAACTAATTTCAGCCAATTCAAAAGTTTATTTATTTTTAAGTTGTCTAACGACTAAATGTTTTGTACAAAAATATGACAAAACTAAATATATATTACTTTTTTATCATTTTATTCAATAAGAATTGCAGAAATATTTTTAATATTTTTATAACCCTCTATTCTTTTATCTCAAGCTTTTCAACAAATATAACTTCATTGGCATGTACAGTAATTATTTTTAAAGTTCTATTGGAATGTATCCCAATTTCACTACAGATAATACATATTTATCTAATACTTTAGTTAGAGAAGAGTTACAGTTACAAAAAAAATTACACAAATGTAAACCCACAATTGTTCGGGACTAGTTTTTATATATATTGTAGAATCAATGACAAGATACAAAACTGGAAATGGATTCAAATACAATCGAAACTAATACATATTTTTCAGCCCCAAACAATTGCTTGGGGTATTTACAAACAAATTATTACCAATAACAGTACTAGTACACAAATTATTACCAATAACAGTACTAGTACACAAATTAAGGTAAAATATAAGTAGTCATATCAAACTGCTTTCATCGACCTAAATGGATACTCCGGAGATGGCAGTTGTCAATAAATTATAGGCTCCTTTATCCTTCTTGATTTGCACAAGTTGGTCATAGACGCACCATGCAAAACTAAGGAAATGAGTCCTTTCCAATCCGTCGTTGTAGCGTGCCCACAGTCAATGATTAATAATATTACCTTTTGCTGACCGTACCGGACTATCTCGCTTCACATATTTTTCTTCTACTGTTTCATTCTTCTTTCTTTAGAGGCCAGCTTGGGGGGAGGGGTTTGGCAGTAAGGATTCACCATACAGGGCTTTATGGTCCACCCCACCAGTGTTCGACCTACACCTGACGACCCCGCTGGCCGACGGCTTTCCTATTTGCGCTCTTTCGTTGGCCTTTATCGTGTAGTCGTTATCTGGGGGCCTTAGCGACCTTGTTTAACGAGGCCAACGTTCTTTGCATTCTCCTTGGACAAAAAAATACAATATGTCTATCTTCTATTCGAGCTTTACCCCGCCTGATTCCTTTATTCTTCCACTTTAGCCCACCTTTATTGTGTAGTCTTCTAGTTGGACTGATACCGCCCTTCGCTGCGAGGAGACAAGGGTGTCTTGGGCCTGGCTTGCCTCCTTGGTCCCCGTGGATGTAAACTATCCAGGCAATTTAGAACTGTACCTGTCTTCCTCCATTAGCAGAAATTTATTCTTCACATAACCGTGGAGTTGATCCTGCTCTCCGTCGCGAGGAGATAAGACGGCTTCGAGCTTGGCTTGCCTCTTTGGTCTGCAGGAAGGTAAGCTGTTCAGGCATTTTGGGATTGTACCCGTCTTCCTCCATTAGCAAAAATTTATCCTTCGGGTAGTCGTGGGGATGATCCCGCTCTCCTCAACGGGGATGCAAGACGACTTCGAGCTCGGCTTGCCTCCTTGGTGTGCAGGGAGGTAACCTGTCTGACCAGTTTGGAACTGCACCTGTCTTTCTCTATTAGCATTTTGCCCTTGATTCCTGGTCAAAAGATAAGGATGTAAACATTATTTTGCTCTTAAGGACAGGAGTTAATTTCGCAAACCTGGGCTCCCTAGCCTATGTCTTACTGTGTTTGCCAATTTCTGCCACACCACTGATGTTAGTGTCGCTGACATTCATGCTGTTGATGTCCATGCTTTTTGCTCCAGTATTCAAGAGGTCAATAGACTCGGCCGGCACTCCGTCGGGGAGAGGTCGAAATGCCTCATGCCAAAGCACCGCTAATCATTATAACATTCTTAAATTTTTATATAAAATATAATAAATAATTCNTGAAACTAATTAATGAATTTATATTTATACCCTTTTATATATGATATTAAATTCTTGAATTTCATTATTCATTCTTTTTAATACTCTTTATTAAAATTAAATAACCGATTTAAAATTATTATGAATCGTCCTATTCAATTTGTTAAATCGCTCGATTCATTAAATCTGTCGTTATCCAATTCAGAACCCAATTCTAATTTTTCGAACCTTGTACATTCGTTCAATTTTTGAATTATTTGGGCACTTGCATTTATTATATTGGTATTTATTACACCAAGGAATTGGCTAGTGGTAAAAAACATTAACTTTGGTGATATGTTTCCTCCATCGAACTGTTTGAATTCATTTTAGGGATTAAGGCCGGTTTGATTTCACAAATAATTATTGAAGTTATTATTATTATATAACCCTCTCTTCTTTTATCTCAAGCTTTTCAACTAATATAACTTCATTGGCATTTACAGTAATTATTTTTAAAGTTCTATTGGAATGTATCCTAATTTCACTACAGATAATACATATTTATCTAATACTTTAGTTAGAGAAGTGCCGCAGTTACAAAAAAAATTACACAAATGTAAACCCACAATTGTTCGGGACTAGTTGTTATATATATATATATTGTAGAATCAATGACAAGATACAAAACTGGAAATGGATTCAAATACAATCGAAACTGATACATATTTTTCAGCCCCAAACACCTGCTTGGGGTATTTACAAGCAAATTAATACAAATAACAGTACTAGTACACAAATTAAGGTAAAATATAAGTAGTCATATCAAACTGCTTTCATCGACCTAAATGGATACTCCGGAGATGGCAGTTGTCAATAAATTATAGGCTCCTTTATCCTTCTTGATTTGCACAAGTTGGTCATAGACGCACCATGCAAAACTAAGGAAATGAGTCCTTTCCAATCCGTCGTTGTAGCGTGCCCACAGTCAATGATTAATAATATTACCTTTTGCTGACCGTACCGGACTATCTCGCTTCACATATTTTTCTTCTACTGTTTCATTCTTCTTTCTTTAGAGGCCAGCTTGGGGGGAGGGGTTTGGCAGTAAGGATTCACCATACAGGGCTTTATGGTCCACCCCACCAGTGTTCGACCTACACCTGACGACCCCGCTGGCCGACGGCTTTCCTATTTGCGCTCTTTCGTTGGCCTTTATCGTGTAGTCGTTATCTGGGGGCCTTAGCGACCTTGTTTAACGAGGCCAACGTTCTTTGCATTCTCCTTGGACAAAAAAATACAATATGTCTATCTTCTATTCGAGCTTTACCCCGCCTGATTCCTTTATTCTTCCACTTTAGCCCACCTTTATTGTGTAGTCTTCTAGTTGGACTGATACCGCCCTTCGCTGCGAGGAGACAAGGGTGTCTTGGGCCTGGCTTGCCTCCTTGGTCCCCGTGGATGTAAACTATCCAGGCAATTTAGAACTGTACCTGTCTTCCTCCATTAGCAGAAATTTATTCTTCACATAACCGTGGAGTTGATCCTGCTCTCCGTCGCGAGGAGATAAGACGGCTTCGAGCTTGGCTTGCCTCTTTGGTCTGCAGGAAGGTAAGCTGTTCAGGCATTTTGGGATTGTACCCGTCTTCCTCCATTAGCAAAAATTTATCCTTCGGGTAGTCGTGGGGATGATCCCGCTCTCCTCAACGGGGATGCAAGACGACTTCGAGCTCGGCTTGCCTCCTTGGTGTGCAGGGAGGTAACCTGTCTGACCAGTTTGGAACTGCACCTGTCTTTCTCTATTAGCATTTTGCCCTTGATTCCTGGTCAAAAGATAAGGATGTAAACATTATTTTGCTCTTAAGGACAGGAGTTAATTTCGCAAACCTGGGCTCCCTAGCCTATGTCTTACTGTGTTTGCCAATTTCTGCCACACCACTGATGTTAGTGTCGCTGACATTCATGCTGTTGATGTCCATGCTTTTTGCTCCAGTATTCAAGAGGTCAATAGACTCGGCCGGCACTCCGTCGGGGAGAGGTCGAAATGCCTCATGCCAAAGCACCGCTAATCATTATAACATTCTTAAATTTTTATATAAAATATAATAAATAATTCAACTTTTTTAAATCTCAAAACAATAATAATATTAAAAAATAATATTCTAACAATATTTTATTCAACTTTCATCTCAACTCACTATCCAAACCGTACCTAAGTGGTGGAGACTCTTTTTAAAAAAAAATGAGTAACTATGATATATACATAAATATAATTAATTAATTTTATTTAATGCTAGACATTACTCTTTCTCCATAGAAAATCGCGACATTTGCACAATTCATAACTTTATCTAAAATTATAGTTTATTTTTATCACTATCAAAACAATTTCGATGAAACTCATGCTCTTGTATTTTCTCGCAAACTTATTTACCTTTGTTTGTAGAGATATAGAAATATTTCATGATCAACAATTCAATCATTCGAGGCTCAAAAAAAGGGTTCAATTCATACCAATTCAGCCAATTCAAATTGAATCGGTAAGAAATCGAAAAGATTTTAGTGAAATTTTTGAATGGTTCGCTAAACTGCTTCAATCGATCGATTCAGACCAATCCGAACCGATTTTAGACCAATTTGAACTAATTTCAGCCAATTCAAAAGTTTATTTATTTTTAAGTTGTCTAACGACTAAATGTTTTGTACAAAAATATGACAAAACTAAATATATATTACTTTTTTATCATTTTATTCAATAAGAATTGCAGAAATATTTTTAATATTTTTATAACCCTCTATTCTTTTATCTCAAGCTTTTCAACAAATATAACTTCATTGGCATGTACAGTAATTATTTTTAAAGTTCTATTGGAATGTATCCCAATTTCACTACAGATAATACATATTTATCTAATACTTTAGTTAGAGAAGAGTTACAGTTACAAAAAAAATTACACAAATGTAAACCCACAATTGTTCGGGACTAGTTTTTATATATATTGTAGAATCAATGACAAGATACAAAACTGGAAATGGATTCAAATACAATCGAAACTAATACATATTTTTCAGCCCCAAACAATTGCTTGGGGTATTTACAAACAAATTATTACCAATAACAGTACTAGTACACAAATTATTACCAATAACAGTACTAGTACACAAATTAAGGTAAAATATAAGTAGTCATATCAAACTGCTTTCATCGACCTAAATGGATACTCCGGCGATGGCAGTTGTCAATAAATTATAGGCTCCTTTATCCTTCTTGATTTGCACAAGTTGGTCATAGACGCACCATGCAAAACTAAGGAAATGAGTCCTATCCAATCCGTCGTTGTAGCGACCACAGTAAGTAGGATGATATGTGACATAATACCATGCCGATGCTTTTGCTTTCGCTTTTGCTTTTGCGCTATCGGTACCGTCTTCTGCATCAATTCCCTCGTTGAACCTGTTCCTGGCTTCCATTCTCAACGACTTTACAGCAAATTTAATTGCATCCAGATCCCTCTTCCTATCAAAATGTTTTGACATTTTCAAAACATTGCCACTGAGAATCTCGGCTTCAGTTTGGATTCCATAATGCTCCATCATATTCCCCAACTTGAAATCATACTCACTTTTGTGTTTGAAAGCATCCCTGAGGTAGTTCTCAAAGCCGTCTACTACCATGTCTGGGTCATAATACTGTTTTGCTAACTCCAAAGTGAAGGACTCCACAGGACTCGTGGGGGATGCAATATCTTTCACTTCTCGGAAAAGCTTTCCGATAACAGATTTTGATTTGTAGCCCTTTTTATTAGGCTTTTCCATGAAATCTGGATACTCTTTGACGCGTAGATGATGAGGTATTTCGGCTACAACACCAGTTTTTGGGAAGTCAACAGCAATTGAGTGTAGCCTCGCAAGATCCAAACATTTAGGGCTCATTGCTTTTAGGCGCTCCCTATCTGCAAAGGCGACGTGGGCATTGTCGATGATTCCTAAATTGTCGTTGACTATGTAGTCTGCGAAATACTGTTCTACTTCCTGCAAGACAACAACAACATCATGTTTTTTCATGTTAGGTGCATATGGATCATGGAAGTTGTTGCAAAGGACATAGAAACAGGGGAGAGGAATGAAATATATATATATAATCCATTCATATTGCAGTTGAATTATATGATCATTAAATACCTCTATTGTAACATCATGATCGACTTCCACAGTTGGTGCTGCAGTATATTCCATTGGTTTAACTGTACGAGGAGGAATAAGATCATGGTCCCAAGAGACGAAGTACATATCTCCGTCCAAATCACTTCCTGAACATTCATTTGGATGTGGTCTGAAAGAAGAAATAGACAGTCATTAATATTACATTCACATGTATGTCTGCAAGTATTTGGAGATGAATCTCATGTTTCTATATAGATTAAAGTCTCGTATAAATGGGATATTAAACTCTTACCTTTTTCCCTTTTGTGGAAAAACCACACAATCCACCATGTGATGTAGGGCTGGCACGTTCACAGCTTTGAGGACTCTCACATCTCCTGGGTGTAGACAAGGGTTTTTAGCAACAACCACCCGACCTTCACAGATGAAGTTATTTGGGTTTGAACTGTTGACACTAAACTTGAGAGATGACTGGTTACTCAGCTCCCTTCTAAAGCGAGAAACTTGTAGAAATACTTGACCATATTCCAATGTCCTGGTTTCGTCCATGCATCCCATCAAAGCTCTTCCATTTGGAATAAAAATCCTTGTTCTCAACCGCATGTCCATCAACTTCAATGCACGGAATGTTTTAAGCATCATTGAAAGAAATGGCTCAGCATCTGGTTTGTAACCACATATAAGCATTTCCTTGAGAACTTTTGAGATCTCTCCTGAGAACATCGTTTCCAGTGCCTCCTGAGCACTCAGAGGATCTGTTAATATGGCATTCAATTGATCTATAGCCTCCCTTTGCCTTTCTTGAAAAGCTTGATCCTTAACCCCTAGGTTAGACAAAAGAGTTACTATCTGACGATTGAGAAAACAGGGCTGAAACTTACTCCATGCCAAAACATCTAGTTTTGTGTTATTTGATTTGTATTTACACATGCTCTTCTTT
Source organism: Pterocarya stenoptera (assembly GCA_003123785.1). Classification (NCBI taxonomy): domain Eukaryota; kingdom Viridiplantae; phylum Streptophyta; class Magnoliopsida; order Fagales; family Juglandaceae; genus Pterocarya; species Pterocarya stenoptera. Next base: position 68,088 of record QEOT01004838.1, on the reverse strand, counting down.
CTCAATGACAACTTTACCGATGATGTCGGATCAACAGCCACAACACCTTTGTACCCACCATATCGAATCTGAAATGCTGATGGAACAGAGCTGCAGCCTAACTTTGCTGCCACTTCGCAAGCCAATTCTTCAGATATCTTCCCTATGCCATCTGAGAAACAATACGTGACTTGTCCCTTCTTAACTTCTACATCCGGAATGACTTCAATTTCATCTAGGCCAACGCTGACAGTTTCTCTAGAAGAGCCAAAAGACTGACCCAGTCTTGCACCATATTTTGCCACATTCCTTATTTCTCGAAAATCACCCATCCATTCTCTAATTTCTGCTGCATTCAACCCAGGTCTTGAAGCAAACATCCAAACAGAATTTTCTCGTACCTGACTGGATGAATACGCAAGAAACTCAAACTTCTTATCCCCAATAATTATTCCATCTCTGAGAGTGGATCGTATCCTGTCATAAACTCTTGTTCGCTTGTCCTCATTTTCAGATGATGAACGTGGAGATAAAGCTATTGAGCGCATTTTATCCAAGTCCTCATCGACAAAAGAAACACGTAGAAAATTATCAATATCTTCATGATAATGGCGCAAGACTCTGTTGGAGAGATTCACCTCTGGACCGGAGAAGTATACTTTAGATGGAGTAACTTGAACCCTGCGTATATATACCAGCCCATAATCTAAAGAAATAGCAGGATTTGTTTGAAATCGAGTAGATTTTGCGTATCCTTTGTACTGCTCCTGGAGCCATTTCACAGGTTCATAGCAGCAGTCCTTCAAATGAAAAAGCTTTTCCAGGGCACTTTCAATGTACTGGATTTCGATTCTCTTTGGATCGACCAACCTATAAAGATCGTCAACAATTGCTGGCCCAGGAACACGCCCATGCTGAATCAAAGAGTTGATCTTAAACAAGATTCTATACGGCAGGTCAAAGCCTGTTGGTGGATTCACAATGGGCACAAGACCTGAACTGGATGAGTAAGGAGAGCCTTCCATCAATACAAGTCGGTCTTCAATTTCTCTATAATGGAAAAAATCATCAAGATGAAATTCCGAAAGCTGCATCTCTTCTGGAAACTCCAAACATAGAGCACAAGATTGGCCAATGCAGCTGGATGGAGTGAAATCAACTTCTCTGACCCACTCATAACGACCAACATCAGATACATCTTTCACATATATCCTTGGAGCACCAAGTAACTAGCAAAATAAAGAAGATAGAACTCATAAGTTTGAAGAAAAATGGTAGCAATTTCGACACGAAAACCATTAATTCCAAGGGATAGAACTTATGAAATGTAGACATGAAATTTGAAACTCGAATGAGACTGATATTTATTGATGTTATATGGTCAAAAGAAATATCTTATTATTGAATAAATGATATCAATAACTGTAATAGTTTAAAGTGTTTCTAAGAAAAGAGTATGGCAACCTATGCATATATGATCAGAGATATTGATGAAATCTTATTTTGGGTTAAATTTGTCACCAGCTAACCTGAATGAGGAGAAACTCTGTTGCTTGACCGCGTGGACGATATAGCTCAATCTTCGAAATGTTCTCATAAGAGATTTCAAACTTGTAATTTTCGGAAAGATGGGGAAAAAAGAGGTTCAATTTTCCGTTTTTGAAATCAAAATTCCCAGTGACATCTTCCTGTTTCCAAAGCACAGAAAAGCTGTCCCTCGAAACCTGATTTCCAAGGTGCATCACTATATTCGCCATGCTATATATATAGAAAGATCTTTGGCTCTGGTACAATATCAAACTAAAGTCGCAAGCTTCAACTGCAGTTTCAGTATACAAACACTATATCAGTGGATTACACAAGAAAACTGGAACACATGCATTACACAATTCAATGCGTATTACTGCATTTGAGAGAAACTATAATTCAAAAACACAGTAACCCACAAGCAAAAGCAAAAGCAAAATTCAAGCCAATCTGAAAACACCCAGCATTCAAATGAAAATTTGAGAGAGAGAGAGAGAGACTGACCTGAAAGGAATTAAGCACTGAGTGTAGAATTGCTGGTGTGGGAAAAAACATAGGCTCATGATCAACTATATATAGACGAGGAGGGTAGAGAGAGAGCAATCTCTGGCGCCTAAAGATGAGCAGTAGTGTTAACAAACTACCCCTAGCAGAAGTATACGCAAGCTGTGACGTAGGCATGGGCTGAGGAGCCCAGCTCACTCTTAAGTGACACGTTGCAGCATGTGATTGCTTTCTAAGGAAAGGAACATTGACGAATCTAGTAGCTTTTTATTACACTTGTTTACGAAGTTCACAAATGACAAACGCTGTTTTATTGTTATGTTCCATAACCCTTTCACATATTCTTGTTGGGTTCCAAGTCTGGGAAAACGATTGGGCACTCGGACTTTCTAAGCCTTGTTTGGAAGTTAACGTGTTGGTGGGGCTTATGGAAATGATCTGTTTTGTGGGTATTGTCAGTACTGTTACTTTTGTTTCCAATGATGGGGGAAAATTCCTTCTTGCTGCCAAAGCATTGGACCAAAAAAGAGAAGAACTCCATAAGTGCAAACTTGGGCAAAGAGGATTCCTTGATCTTGCGGCGTAAGTGTTGGGGAAAAAAGAAAACTCCAATCACATGCTTATTTCATCTCAAGCTACAGTTGCCATTCACACTCAGTACTGCATAAAATATACTGAAAAGGGAAACGATTTATAAAATCAATACTACCATTTATATTTAAATTAGGAAAAAATTAAAACAAAGAAGATCTTACTCTTTTAAAGAGTTAAAAATGAAAACTCAAAATATAAAACAATGAAAGCCAACATATATAAATTGTAAATGTAAAAAAATGAACAATAAAAAACCAAAAAGAGAAGAAATTAAAAAACTAAAACAATGGGAAAAGGGTCATTTCCTTCACCCCCTTTCAAGCCAAGTGCTTCTTGGACAGGGGGAATCCCTCCATGCTCCATAGAGTATACCTCAGTTCCGACTTCCGACTGGAGTGGCAGAGGAGATATTTTTATTTATCCAACTTCTTGTAATCTTCATAGTTTTATTTTATTTTATTTTTTATAATTTTTAGGCATTTTAGATGAATTTAACTTTTTAAACTTATCAATAATTAATTTAAAATAAATTAAAATGAATTACTTTTTAAACTTATCAATAATTAATTTAAAATAAATTAAAATGAATTAAGTTTACTCAGATTCATAGCTTGTCTTTTGTGTTTTGGGATTTTCTTGCCTTTTGCTTTTCAAGGACCTTACAGCTTAAATATGCACCAAATCACTCAAGAGACACACCCTGGGCCATGCTTCAACGTCCACTGATTAGGTCTTGTTTTATAACCAATGCGTGTGGGACATGCCGTGCACTGTTTTTCATTCCCAACGTAGTCGAAGTCAATATTATAATTTTGGAGAGGTCAAGTATTTTAGATTGAAATTTTTAAGGACGTCGTCAATAAAATGATAATAAACATAAAAAAAATTACTAAAAACTAAGAATAAAAAATAAATTTAAAATCTAAAGAAAATAGGCAATTCATAGAATTTATAAGAGCCTAAAGGCTTATATCTAAAGTTTAATTAAAAGTATATACATAAAGTTTAAGCAAACGTAAAAATTAAAATTATTGTGAATGTCTTGTTTCGCAAGCCTTTGGGTCAAGCTCTGACAATTTAAGTCTTAAGGACTGGACCTGCAAAAGATATAAAGGAAGGAAACTAGGAAAATGCGGCCTTGGATCCGAAGAGTCTCCGATGCCAAAATTAGTAATTTCTCTTAAAAATTTATAAAAGTGAAAGAGTTTAGGAATAAGAGCGTTTTTTCGTACCTGGGGCTTGCTATTTATACAATGGGTTTGGGAGGTGCAAATCGTGTTTGTCTCTACGAAGTTCGTGCCCCTCCTATTATTCCTATTGTCCAAGTCCTTTAATGCGGCGTGGTTCTCCAACGGCACTATCAATGTGGCGTGTAGTTCAGTAGTGGTGCCATTAATGCAGTGTGGTTTCCAGACCTTACTTTTGTCCCTTGTGAGGAGTAGATGTTCTCATATCAGCAGATCGAGGGTCCTTCGCATTTCTCGTTGCGTTTCATGCAAGTTCCCAGGTTCAGAACGTGGTCGAGCAATGTCAGGATGATCTGTCCTATCAGTCACTTGACTCCTTTCCCTGGTTGACACCTTGCTCCAAGTATGGTCCTAATGACCCTAAGGTCGGGCATTGGGTCGAGACCTAGTGGGCTTTGTGAAGTGGGAAAATTTTCTTTATAGTTACCCCACTAATTCTCCTCGAACAAATCTGAAGAGATTTCTTTTTTCATTCCTTTAGTCCTTGCACTACAAAACTACTTGGCCTCTTTTGTTCTGAATCAAGCAACGATTGGTCTCCCACTTTTATGGTTGTATTGTGACGGTTGCGTCTCGCATTGATTGGCGTCCCTTCGGTTATTTCATCATGACCTCGTGTCAGGCAATCATTTATTCTTCGTGTCATATCAGTAGATACACTCTGTTGAAGTCGCAGCAATCGACGAAGTTATGTGGACACATGGAGTTATGTTGCCTTGGGAGGTCAACTATCGATTTCGCCTATATAAGGCCCCTTCTTCCCTTACAATAGTTTACTTCACTTATGTTCTCTACATTCCTTTCTCATTGTTAGACTCCTTCATTCCTCTGTTTCCTTCCAGTTTCCCTCCGAAATTCCTTTACCTCTCTTCTGAATACTCATGGCCCCAAAGAAATCTTCTCACCCTTCTGGAGTGGTTGGGTCCTCTCGCGATGCTCGAGCTGCTGTCGGCCAGGGTGGCACTGCTCCAGAAGAATTTGCCAGGTTTTCGTGGCAATCGGTGGTGACTCCTGCTAAACTGGAGTCGTTGAAGGAGACCTACAAGGTCCCTTCGAAGGTGGAGTTCACGATGCCCTCCCTTACCGAAGGAGCGGTAGACTCCAAGGGCTTCAGCACCAAGGTCGCAGTGTACCCCGCCATGTTCTCTTGCTGCCTTAGATTGCCCTTCTGTCGGCCAGTGCAAGAAGTATTGGCCTTCTTCAAGCTGGCGCCTGCCTAACTTCCTCCTAGTGCTTGGAGGATCCTTGTTTCTTACTGCATCATTTGGCACCGTGCATTAGAGAAGGTCAGGGCAGACTACCTAGACCTCACAGAGCGCGAGTTCTTCCTTAACCACAATATTTTGAGGAAGGGCTGGCACCTCTACAGCTTCTAGCCAGTCTAGGAGTTGGTTCGGCTAGAGGTGCGGCACACCGTTGTGAAGGGTATAGTCGTTGGTTCTTCTTTTTGTTGGGCGATGGATGTTCTCGGTCGGGCAGGCCATCAAGCGCCCGTATCACATGTACACTATATGGGGCACCGTGGATGAGGCTAAGGATCATAACCCTAACCCAACCCTGGAGGAGGCACTCAGGCTCAAGGTCGTTCGAGCTTGGGTGGAGGCGCATTCGGGTGATGTTCCTTTGGAGGATCTGCTAACCAGGACAACTTTCATCGATACCTAGCCCCCTGGCCAACTTGCACTCCACCGTGGGCTTCCTTATAAATCCGGTCACATCACATGCCCACAGTCACTCCCCTAGTCCGCCGATGGAGGGAAAATGAAAGAAGCCCCAAAGCATCTCCCCCACAAGATCTGATTCTAACAATGTTCCCTTTCCCCCCGGGGGTTCGTCTGTAATGGTACTCATTATTCGGCCCGAACCGTCAACACCCAAGAAGATAGCAAATCTTCCTCGCATCGTGTTATTGGTTCAAGGCGTTCTTACCAAATCCGCTCCCGTGGTGAGGTTGTCTCCTCTGACCATGTCGAAGTGGCGGGGACTGTTGTTTTGGCTGGGGAGGCGATGACACCCGGGGTTCTCGATGAGGGGGAAGGCGAGGAGGTCGTCGAGCCACACCGACGACTTCTACTGGCCACACCGATCACATCCACGATATGGAGAGTAGGCTCAAGAGGCTATTTGCAGGGGTAACGTCTTTACTCACACACTCATCATACTCTTTGTTTGTTTTCTTTCTTGATCTTGACTCAGACTTGCGTGGCAGGGGTTGGAGCGTCTGGCGGCCTTCATCTTGGATAGCCAAAAGGAGGTGATGAGCTAGAACCGGGCATTTCGCTCGCTTGCGCAGTTGGCCTTAGACTATGCAATGAAGGAGCGGAAGCAGAAGGAAGAGGCCGAGGAGGCCCTCACAGACTTGTCGAGGTCCCAGGGCAAAGTAGGTGCTTTTCGCATTGAGGCCTCACTTGCTTCCGAGGTGAGGAAGGTGTTGCAGCAGTCTCTCGACAACTGCCAGTTGGAGCTCAAGCGTCTGCAGGCCGAGAATTGGGAGCTGCGCCAGCAGCAAGACTCGGGCTACCGGACGAACAAGTGGCTGACAAAGTGGCTCAAATGTGCCAACGAGGCTCTAACGGACAAAAGGAAGGCCCTAGAGGAGGAAATGAAGCAAAGGAAAGACTTGGAGGCCGACGGCCGACCAGGGTGAGGCCAAAAGGGTTTTAAAAGCTCGTGAAGCTACTATTCGTAGTTTGTGGGAGGCAATGGCCGAACCAGGAACTTTTATATGGGGGGCCAACTTTTCGATTGTGTTACACATTTATATAAAATAAAATAAAAACTAAAATATCATAAAAATATAACTATATATAAAATTAGATCTCAATAATTTGTTACATATACTTAGAAATAAAATTTAAAAAACACAACTTAATATATATTTCAAATTTTTGACGATAAGATTTCATGGCATAATATTAATCCACTATTGTTTTTATAATGAAATATTTAGAATTTATTTTCTTCATAAAACTATCAAGTGATCTTTTAAAAAGTCATATTTCATTCTAGTATGTAGCTAATTTATCAAGTTTCTATGTCACATTAAGCATATAATGCTATAATTTAGATCTTAAATAATTTTTTTTTTTACTCAATAAAATCTAGAGGATAAAACCTCTCAACTATTTTTCATGTAAATCATCAATCTTCAATGACTTTTCTTGTATTTTCACTTTAGATTCCATATTAAGAAATCTAATATTGTATAACAAAAAATATTGTATAATAAAAAAACTTGGAGATCCATATTAAAAAGTTTATTATTTTTCCTCAACTTAATTTTAATTTAATTTTAGTGAGGCCACATTCTTGAAAATAAAGAATATATAAAAATTATACAAAATTTTGAAATTATAGGAAAAAGAAAATTGAAGAAAAACATTTTTAGGTATATTGAGATTTTCAAAAAGTTCAGAGAACATATAGGGATTGCAAATTTTTTTTTGGGGAGGGGGGGGCATTTGCTATATTTATAGAATTATAAATAAAATATAGGGTATATTTTGAATTTTTTAAAAACTTTTTTTTGGGGGGGGGGGGGATCACCCCCCTTAGACATAAGGTAGGTCCACCACTGGTGGGAGGAGTTGTCATATGTCTGTGGTGTTCATGATGACGCATGGCGCTTCAGCTATGCTAATGGCTTAGATCGAATGAAGACTCACACTCTTCAGAACCTTTAGTGCGACCTTAGGGTCTTGTGCGTGGGGGATCTTTCTCCGCATAAGGAGTCTCTGGATTTGGGTGCTCTTCTCGGGAAAGGTTTGGTTCAAGCGCCCTCGTTGATAGACCCTCTGGGAACACTCTTGCCCGCTAAAGGTGGACTTTCCTCAGCCACAAGCTACATGGCTCTTTCTGGGCAGATCTTCTTGCTCTTCTCTTCTGTTGCAGCCTCATCTTCCGCTCCTTGTTCTCGCTCTTTTGCTTATTGAGCTCGTCTTCAAGGTTGTTCCTGTCCACCATCTTCACCTCCTCCAACAGTTTCTCGTACATCTCCTCAGCTAGCAAGTGTCTTCGGTAGCTTCTGGGCAATCCCTATCATCGTACGACTCAATTAGTTGCCTCATTACATCCATGTTGATCTTTTTAGAGGTAACATCGGGCGTTATTGACATATCGTAGTGATGGAGATCTCTGTCTGCCACTTCCACGGAATATTATCTGATCAAGCTCGATTGTCTTACATTGTATCCAGCCCTTGGTTGCTCTACAGCTTTACGTTTTAACTTGTTTTTAATAACTCTGCGGCTTTATGTTGTAACTTGCTCTTTGTAACTCTGCGACTTTATGTTGTGACTTATTATGATTAATGATATCGCCTTTCAGTTACCCCACCATTTGTCTTCGTACACTCTTTTTCGTCACTTTCTTTTGTCTTTCTTTCTTTTCTTTTCTTTTTAACCGGCCTAGGGGGATTTGCCAGAGGGAGTTAGGGATTCTTGACTATCCCGCTAGTCGTCCATTCATTTACTTGCATTATGTCTGTTTGCCCTTGTCGGGCAGTCGTCTCAACTTTTTGTTAGTGGCTTTAGTCATGTACCATTGCACTTAGTCATTTTATGTGGTACCTGGCTCTCCGTACCTCTGCGGCCACGTATTGCGCTATCAATGATTAATAATATTACCTTTTGTTGACGGTACCCGTTTATGTCCCTTTGAGTATTCTTCTTCTGCTGTTTCATTCGTCTTTCTTTAGAGGTTGGCCTATGGGGTTTGGCCGCAAGGATTCCCATACAGGGCTTTATGGTCTGCCTCGCCAATGTCCGACCTACACCTGACAACCCCGTTGACCGACAGCTTTCCTATTTGCACTCTTTCATCGGCCTTTATCGTGTAGTCATTATCCGGGGGCCTTAGCAACCTTGTTTAACAAGGCCAACGTTCTTCACATTCTCCTTGGACAGAAAAATACAATTTGTCTGTCTTCTATTTGGGCTTTACCCTGCCTGATTCTTTTATTCTTCCACTTTATCCGACCTTTATCGTGTAGTCTTCTAATTGGACTGATCCCGCCCTTCGCTACTGGGAGACAAGAAAGTCTTGGGCCTGGCTTGCCTCCTTGGTCCACGGGGATGTAAGCTATCCGAGTAGTTTAGAACTCTATCTGTCTTCCTCCATTAGCAAAAATTTATTCTTCGAGTAGCCGTGGGGCTGATCCCGCTCTCCACCGCGAGGTGACAAGACGACTTCGAGCTCAGCTTGCCTCTTTGGTCCAAGGAAAGGTAAGCTGTTCAGACAGTTTGGGATTGTACCTGTTCTTGGTATGTAGGGAGGTAAACTATTCGGGCAGTTTCGGACCGTACCCATCTTCCTCTATTAGCATTCTGTCCTTGATTCCTAGTTGAAAGATAAGGATGTCATCATTATTTTGCTCTTAAGGGCAACAGTTAATTTTGCAAACCTGGGCTCCCTGGGCTACGTCATACTATGTTTGCTAATTCCTGCCACACCACTGATGTTCGTGTTGTCGACGTTCGTGCTGTTAATATCCATGCTTTTTGCTCCAGTATTCAAGTGGTCAATGGACTCAGCCCGCACTCTGTTGGGGAGAGGTCGAAATGTCTCATGCCAAACCATCTCTTTGTCCCCCAAAGAGGTAATTTGGACAACAATATGGCTGGTCCGCTCCTTCGCCGCAATGCAGGTCGGGTTAAGTATTCAGGTAGTCTCGAGGCTGAACCTGCTCTTCTTCGCGAGAGGAACAAGGCGTCCTTTGACTCATCTCGTTCTTTTGTTCCACACGGAAGGTAGGTTGTTCAGATAGTCTGTATTTGGACCCGTTCCAGCTCGTTGACATCGCTGGAAAGGGTAAGTTTGGGTCAGGTTGGCACTGATCCCACACTTTGTCATAGAAAGGGTCAGGGTAAGTTATTCGAGTAGCTGTGAGGTTGATCCTGCTCTCCATTGCAGGAGGGATAAGACAACCTTTAGGCCTACCTTTCCCTATAGTATCCCACAGGGAGGTAAGTCATTCGAGCAGTCTATTGCTGAATTCACTCCCGCCCGTTGATGCTTACGAGGAAGGTAAAACTTTTTTTTTCCAGGTAGCTAAGGGCTGACCTGCACTCCGCCGCGGAAGGGATAAAGCAACATTTAGGTCTACCTTTTCCTCTGGTGCCCCGCAGGAAAGGTAATTCGAATAGCGATGTGGTTGGTCCACTCCTTCGCCATGATTGGGATCGGGGTAAGTTATTCGGGCTGCCAGGAGGCTGGTCCCACTCTCTTGGACAAGGAGGTTGAGCCACCTACTTACCTATCATCTTTCGTGGGGAGGTAAGTTATTCGGGCAGTTAGGGACTTGACCCGCTCCTGCCCGTTGAAATCGTAAGGAATGGTAAATTTGGGTCAGGTTGGCACTGATCCCACACTTCATCGCAATGGAGGTCGAGGTAATTCATTCGGGTAGCCATGGGGATAATCCCATGCTCCGCTGCGGGAGGGACAAGACAACCTTTAGGCCTATCTTTCCCTATTGTATCTCGCAGGGAGGTAAGTCGTTAGGGAAGTCTGTTACTAGACCCGCTCCTGCCTGTTAACGCTTAACGAGGAAGGTAAATCTTTATTTTCGGGTAGCTAAGGGCCGACCTGCACTCCTCTGCGAGAGGGATAGAGCAGTTTTAGTCATTACACTCGCTTCTTTCACCTCGCGGGGAGGCAAGTTGTTGATGGAGACTTTGGTAATTTTACCGATGTAGATCACAGTGACGGAGTCGACTTTGTTGATGGAGACAAAGTTGATTTGGTTGGTGGAGAGTTCTTTGGTGGGTTACGTTATGTTCTTGAAATTTGCCATTGAAATACAATACTTTTTTTATTAGGGCCTGCAACGTGTGCATGGAAATATATAAATTTACGACAATGAATTAGTTTAGCAATATAGTTTTCGTAGATGTTCAGTGTTACAAGGATGCAGCAGCTCGTTCTCTTGAGAGTCTTGGAGATGGTAGGAGCCCAGGCGATTTGTGGCAATGACCACGTAAGGCCCTCCCATTGTGGCCTAACTTTCTTTTGTCCCATGTGGTTGTTCTTGTCTCTTTTGAGTAAGAGATCCTCGACCATGAACGTTCTTGGGCGCACGCGCTTGTTGAAGCATCTCTCGGCCCTTTTTTTGTTGGTTGCGGTTCTTATTTTGTCTTATAGTCTAACTTCTTCCAACAAATCCAGTTGTTCCTCTAGCCGCCTATCTTTGGATTCTTGCTTGAAGTGTTGAACTCTGTAGGTGGGGATTCTGGTCTCTACTGGCGGCATTGCCTTGTGGCCGTAAGTGAAGGTAAAAGGAGTTTCCACATTCCACATTTTCATTGTGACTCAGTAGGCCCACAAGACAGTAGGGAGTTCTTCTGCCCACACCCTCTTTCTGTTGTCGAGCCGCTTCTTGAGCATTCACATCAGTGTTTGTTGGTCGCCTGAACTTGCCCGCTAGACTGAAAGTGTCCTGGGGATGAATATCAAAACTCAATCCCCAATTCCTAGCACCAAACTTGCAAACTACCGTCCTCCATAAGAACAGTGTGATGTTATTCATTGTGATGGTAACTAGGGCCTCGACCTCAACCCACTTGGTGAAGTAGTCCATAGCCACCACCACAAACTTTACTCCTCCTTAGGAGTGTAACCGATCCGGTCCGATCTAGTTTTGGGTAAAATTTAGGATCGAACAGGTATGTATCGATTTTGCATTTTCAAAAATCGATTACGCACCAGTTACCCCCTTAAACCGGTACTTCCGTTTTTTCCGGTGCTGTCCAAGTTTCCAGTTTTAATAAAATGCACATGTGTAAAAAAAAATTGTATAAAAAAAATTGCTTTAAAAAAGTATGTTTTATACTTTTATTCCAAAATCTGTTACTATTACAAACAATCAGAAAAAATCTTATATCCAAATTCATTTAGGAAAAAGATTAAAAATAAAGAAGCATATAGATAGATTTATGCAATCAGTAATAAATCCTACGCATTTACATGCTAGGCATGATAGACAACAAATTAATCGATAGATTAATCAAAAGTATAACATAGTTATAAGCCAGTTATGTACAAAATGAAGATATATAGATTGGATTAGAGGGTCCTTTCATTTATACATGGGTTTTTTTTTATGCAACTACTTGAATTTGCTAGTTATGTTAAATTATATGAAAAAATATTGCATCCTCAAAAATCACACCTTAGCTTTACTAGTTATATCAAATTAAGGAAAATACATAAGCCTACAAGACTGTGAGACGGTCGATTAACGGAGACGAAAATATTACATTCTTTCTAATTCCTCTTAAAGTTAAATTTATCTAAATTGTCATTATTAAGTATCAATATCATATTTGGTGACTTTATCAATTTCAATTTAAAGTTTTACAATTTCAATGTATTTTTAAATTAATTTATGATAAAATGTTATTAATATATATATTTTATGTTTGAAGCATATGATCGTCAATTAAATTTTCATGTTTAAGATTAAACTTTTATTTTATAAATTATAATAATATTATCTTATATATAATTATAATTTATATTATTATATATATTATATATAAAAATATATATAATATAAAAAATATTATATATAATATTTTAAAAAATAATTTAAAATACATATTAAATGGAACTGGTCCGGTCCGGGCCTAAAAAGCCTAGAACCGGAACCGAACCGGTTCTGGCCTATTTTCCCATTACGGAAACGGGTTCCGGACCGGTTCGACCAGTTCGGGCCGGTCCGATCTGGTTTTTTGGGTTTTTTTTACACCCATACTCCTTCTTTGCCCGAAGGAAGCGAGCCGACCAAGTCAATTCCCACTAGGCGAAAAGCCAAGGCGATGTAATCAACGTCAGCCCTTCCGATGGGCAATGGGGCACCCTAGCGTATTCTTGGCACTTCCAACATTTCCAAGCATATTCCTTGGCGAATCGTAGGGCTTGAGGCCAGTAATACCCCGCCCTCATTACTTTTCCGGCCAGCGCCTTTCCTCCTGAGTGATTCCCACAAATCCTTTCATGTATTTCTGCCAACACGTATTGCACTTCTTCTGGGGAGATGCACCTCAAGAGAGGCCCCGAGTGGCCCCTCCAATACAGAATTCCCTCGATTAAAGTGTAGTGCGCTGCTCTATTTCTAATCTTCCTGGCCTTCTATCTGTCCTCTGGCAGCTCATTGGTTTCCAAATATCTGAGTATGTCCTCCGCCCAAGCTGGGGCTCTTGGTAGTATTTCCATTACCTCGATCCCTATAGCAGGTACTCCACGGTTCAGATCATTGTCTGTTCTGGCAGGGGAGTCCTCCTGTCTGGACACCGTGTGTGCCAGCTTATCCGCTTTTTGATTTTCTACCATCGGCTCTTGCTGAATCTGAAAATACTTAAATGGGGGCGCTCGACCTCTACTAGTGCTAATTATTTTTTCAACTTTTCGATTTTTACAGCAAACTCCCATTACACTTGATTGATCACTACCTGAGAATTAGACTGTACCTCGATTTTGGTGGCGCCTAGAGACCTAGTCACCATTAGCCTTAAGAGCAACGTTTCATATTCCGCCTCGCTATTCATCATTTTGAATGCCAGTTTGATGGCATAATTGTACTCCTCTCCCTTGGACGTAATGATGTGCACTCCCATTCCCCCTTCAACTCGGCCAGATAAGCCATCATTGAATACTTGCCAGAGCTTCACGGGAGGTGCGTCATCGTTTTCTGTTGGGAAACCGATAAACTCAGTAACGAAGTCCGCTAGCACTTGTCCTTTGATGGTGTTCCACGGTGCGTAGTCTATGTCGAATTTGCCCAACTCCACTGTCCAGTTCATGAGCCTGCTAGAGGCATCCGATCGTTGTAGGACCTTTTTTAGGGGGTTTCCATGAGGACTCTTACTGGGTGAGCTTGAAAGCATGGGCGCAGCTTGTGCGTAGTTACTACCAGCGCAAAGACCAACTGTTCTACGCAGGGGTATTTAGCTTCAGCCCCCCGATACGCTTGACCGGTGTAGTAGACCAGTTTCTGGACCCAATTCTCCTCGCGCATTAATGCTGATGAGGCAGCTTGGGGAGAGACTGCCAGGTACAGGGTCAGCGTTTCCTCATACTGGGGTTAGTTGAGGAGCGGTGGGCTTGTGAGGTAATTCTTGAGGGCTTCAAATGCTAGGCCACACTTGCCATCCCATGCCTGTGCTTTCAGCATGACTCTGAAGAAAGGTAGGCATTTGTCGGTGGATCTTAATGCAAACCTGTTGAGAGCCGCCACTCGCTCAGCCAGCCTTTTACCTCATTTATGTTTCGGGGTGGGGCCATGCTAAGAATGGCCTCCACCTTCTCGGGATTAGCTTTGATTCTGCGTTCAGATACCATGAATCCTAAGAACTTTTCAAACCCGATACCGAAAGTGCATTTTGCCGAGTTCAGTTTCATTTGGTACTGTCGTAGCATCGTGAAAGTCTCCCTTAAATCGTTCAAGTGTTGTTCTGTGGTCTCACTCTTAACTAACAGGTCATCCACGTAGACCTTCATGTTCCTTCCTATTTAATTTTTGAACATACGATTGATCAGCCGCTAGTAGGTAGCACTCGCGTTCTTAAGCCCAAAAGGCATCGCTGTGTAGCAATACAAACCTCGGTTAGTGATGAACAAAGTCTTCTATTCATCCTTGGGGTTCATACGGATTTGGTTATATCCAGAGTAGGCATCCATGGAACTAAGCATACGGGGACCCGTCGTGGAGTCGACAATCAGGTTGATGTGAGGAAGTGGGAAGCTGTCTTTAGAGCAGGCTTTGTTGTGGTTGATGAAGTCAACGTACATTCTCCATTTGTCGTTCCGTTTCTTTACGAGCACTCGTTGGGGAGCCACTCCGAGTAGTGGGCTTCTCAAATGAATCCAGCGTTCAACAGGCGGTCCACTTCCTCAGCTATGGCGACGTTCTTTTCTGCACTGACGCTTCAACGCTTCAACCTCACTCCTTTAGCCTTTGGGTCTACGCTAAGGCTGTGCTGCATGACTTCGGGTGCTATTCTAGGCATATCCTCGTGGCTCCAGGCAAATACATCCTGGTGCTCGGCGAGAAGTTGCTGCATGGCACTTCAGGCTTCAAACGTCATTTCGCTGCTAATCCTCGCCATGACTTCTGGTCGATCTGGGTCGAGCGGGACGAGCTCCAACAACTCGCTTAGTTTCACTTTCTGAGCCTCTGCTAATCTCAAACCTTGTTCTTGACCTACATGCAGTAGGGAGGTGGCGGCAAAGTGCAGTCACCCTCCGCAGGACACACCTTGCTTACCCCGCCATTCGCAGACATCTTTTTGCGGTTGTGTGCCCATCTTTCTTCCACTATGCCTTCTTCAATGCCAAGAACTTGGTTCTTTTTCTAGTCAACTTCCATGTCACTGGCAATACTGGCGAGCTTTCAAATTTTTAGAAATGGGCTTCCTCAAGCAGACGAAGTACACGTAAGACCTAAAAAGATCCCACAGATAGAGCTACTGGCATAGATTCCCCACTTCAATCTGTGTGGTCGTGGGTTCGAATCCCACAGAATGCGCCACTGTGAATGTTGTGTTTCACATGCCTTTGGGTTAGACTCCGACAACTCAGGTCTTTAGAACTGAACCTGCAAAAGATACGAAAGAAAACAACTAGAAGAGGGCGGTCTTGGGGCCGCAGAATCTCTGAAGCCAAAGTTAGTAAAATCTCTTGGAAGTTTGTAAATAAGCAAAAAAGTCTACGAATCAGAGAGTTTTCTCGTACTTGAGGCTTGTTATTTATACCACAAGTCTCAGGAGGTGCAAATCGTGTTTGATCTATGGAGTTTGTACCATTCCTACTATTTCTGCTGTCAAAGTCCTTTAATGCAGCATGGTTTTGCAACAGCACCATCAATACGACGTGTAGCTTAATAGTGGCGTCATTAATGCGACGTGGTTTCCAAACATTGCTTTTATCCCTTGTGAGCCATAGATACTCTCATGTCAGTGGATTGAGGGTCCTCTGCATTGCCCGCTGCGTCTTATGCAAGTTTCCAAGTTCAAAACATGACCGAGCAATGTCAGGTTGATTTGTCATGTTAGTCACTTGACTCATTTCCTTGGTTGACACCTTACTCCAAATATGGTCCTAGTGACCCTAAGGTTAGGCATTGGGCCGAGGCCCAGTAGACTTTGTGAAATAGAAAAAATCCTCTTACAATTATGATTTAAAATCTTCACAAGATGTTTGGAGAATATTAAAGACTAAAAATATTTTTTTAAGCTTTTCTATCTTTAAAATTTGTTTAAAATTAAATATTATTCTCTAATAAATCTTCCTAAGAGTTAGATTTTTTTCTATCAAAATATTATATCAAATAAAATTAAACGAGAAGTAATATATCTAAAATATTTAATTTTAGTAAAAATGATAAAAGAAAAATTGTTAGCAATATCAATGGCCTTGGTGGGCCAGGTTCCCCCTCGCCACCGGCTTCGTCAAGTCACTCACTCGGATAACGCTTTTTTATGTTCTACAATTTCTGTAGAGCTCTCTTAATTGATTAGTCAAAGTTAAATGACATTTTTAATTAATTTGAGATAAATTTAATTTTAACTATTTTAATCTTTATATTAGAATAGTTATTTTTTTATTTATAATAATAAAATAATATGAGATAAATTTGATTTTAATTATTCTATTCACATCAAATTTTTACATTAAATTATTCATTATATAGTAATAAAAATATATTATTTTAAAAAATATTTAATTTTTTTTAATTTTATCATATTTTATCATTCTACCTATTATATATGAATTAGTAATCATATTCTAATTAGATTAATGTTGTTTCTTATGAAGTAGATAAGAAATAAGAAAGAGAAATAATTGATAAAATACATACTTGGTCTATCTACAATAATATTTAAATTTGAAAAATATTTTGAAAGTTATAGTAATTATTTGAAATTTCGCTAATCCATTGTATTCATATTTTGTTCTCTAAAAGTTAAATCCATTTAGCTAATCCATTGAGGATGCTCTAAGTTGCGGTTTGTATAGTGAGATAAGATGAGATATTTTTAGATAAAAATTAAAAATTAAATAAAATATTATTTTTAATATTATTATTATTTTAAAATTTGAAAAAGTTGAATTGTTTATTATATCTTGTGTAAAAATTTAAAAAAATTATAATGATGAGTTAAAATGAGATAAGATGAAACACTTTTACTTTCCAAACGGATCCTAAATTAGGAGTTCAATGAGTGTACTTTATAGCAATCTATAAGGGGATGCTTAGGAATGAGATAGATACGAATTTTGTAAATAGTAGTAAAATAATTTATAAATAATATTGAAATAGTTTGAGTTAAATATTTATTAGATTTTTAGAATGGAGATAGAAAAAATATTATAAAATTAAAATATTATTATAATATAATTTTATAATATAATTTTTGTTTAGAGATTTGAAAATGATGAATTGTTTTTTTTTTTTTATTTGAAACTTTGGAAAAATTTTAATGATTAGTTTGAAAAAGTTATAATGATTAATTTAAAATTATTTGTATTTAAATAATATTTGGAAATGAGATGATATAAAAATTTTAGGATGAAAATTCTTTCAAACAAACTCTAAATAGTTAGCAATACGTCTATCGATATTGGGTCTCCATTTTGGATCCGAAGATGTTTAATATCTTTTTTCCTTTTTTATGCAATTTTTCAATTTTCTTAAATATTTTTTTAAAAAAATTTATAATATCATTAAAAACACTTTTTTTTAATCATTAAATTAAAAAATACGCACACACATTCGAGATCTATTGTCGGGACCCATAGCATTTTTCAAACTAAATTACGTTGGGAATACTTGAAGGTTAGTTTGAAAATTTGGAGTATCTCAAAATTTTATAAATAATTGTAAAATAATTTAAGTGAATATGTTTAATGGATCTTGAAAAATGAGAGAAAAGAATGAAATAAAAATATTATAAAGTTAAAAAATTATTTGAATATAATTGCTTGAATATTATTTTTGTTATGACGTAAAAATTGTATTGATTTTTATATTTTATTTTAAAATTTGTGGATCAATACTGGTTATTTTTTTTTCAAGTCCATCTTGAGTGTTGGGCTCTTGCTAGCTTTATTCCAAGTGGATTGCATCAATTCTTGTATCGTTTTCTTGATCTTCTTGACTCTTGATCTTGTAATTGATCAATCTAAATGATCTTTAAGACTAAATTCATCTTGATTCCCATCAAATTGTATTGGTTTTTATATTTGGGTAATAACTACATAATGATTATATGAAAATATTAAAAGATTGAAATTAAAGAGTACTTTATATTTAAATAATATTTAAAAATAAAATTATGAGAAGTCTTAATTTGAAAATTTTGTATTCATCTCGAATGACCAAATATATAATGAAAAGATAGAATGAAAAATAGCATTTATCTTCAATATAAAAAAGAAAAAGAAAAAGGAGTAAATCAGAAATTAGGGTACGGTAAAGGAGTCAATCGTAATTAACAGCTTAGATTTTCATTTTGTTTTTATTCTTATTATTTAAATATGCGCGGCCTTCTTCATTTGAATTTGATGCTCTCCTCTTTCACGATCTCAATTGTCGCTTTCTGAGTCGGCCATTGAAACCATAGAACTTCTAGAATCGATTGAAGGAACTAAGCAGCAGAGCAAACATGAAGACCATGACGCCGTTGAAGCAACTCAAGCTCTCTGTGCCCGCTCAAGAAACCCCAATTACCTCCTTCCTGTCAGTCTCTCTCTCTCTCTCTCTCTTCCCTTTCTATTTCTAGATTGGTCTTCGTTTATCGTTTTAGTGGATTGATCATTGGGTAGTCCGTGTTACTTCGAGAGGATCGATCTTTGTATTGCCTATAATTCTTGTACTTATCTTGCTTTGGTTCTTTGATCCTCTATGCTTTTTCTCTGTATGGTTACCAAGAAAACACAGAAAAAATCAAAGAAATCTTGTATATTTAGCTCTTCAATTGCGAGAGATAGATGCCGACACATCGTGGGTTAATTTGCAAATAACTTAAGTTCAGAGTCTAATATTCCTTACGTTCGGAAACAAAGAAACCGATTACCCTCTTTACTAGACTGCTACAGTTATTCTTCTTGGCGAAGTTATTTACATTTTTATCAATTTCTGAGATCTAAAATTACATAACCACGAAATTGAGGTCCTTTTTTCCTTCCCTTTTCGAGTAACTGAAAAGCAAGGTTAAGAACCGTTCCTCGGTTAATCGTTTTTAGATACTGTAACTTTTCAGGACTGCGAGTGGCACCTTTCATGACGGTGATCTGCTCTTGAACCAGAAAGGGTTGCGGCTCATCTCTGAAGAAAAGGAGTCCCGAGTAAGATTATCTTGATTCAGATACTATTTCGTGCTTTCACATTGCTGCACTCCATTTCACATTGTGTTGGCTAGTTCTAATGTTAGTTGTCGGTCGTCAGCTAATTCATTTGATGGTACCCTAAAGTATTTATTACCATACGACGTATTTCACTTGCAATCTCGATGAATAGAATTGTATGGAAATTGGAAATTGGGGAAGTCCTGCAGTGCAAATGAATCTCGTAATGAGATCAAAATGGTGTAACAGTTCTTCAAACTAAGATGATATTAGTAGAGTAGTTCAATTTATCTACATCGCTTGGAAGTTGGAATTGGTCATTTTTAAGTTGGAAAACATGAGAACCAGATGCTTTTGCTCTGATTTCGAAATTTAACTGTTCAAAAACATTATTTTTGCAGTTCTCTTGCTTCTCTTAACCAGATCCAATTTTCACCTGCTTTTGTCATTCTTAATGAAAACTCTAGATTTAGACCCCAAACCCCAAATAGCAAATATTACAAATTCTAAATGTCCTCTCGAGCTAACATCGGACACGTATCAAGTGAACTTTCAGTCTCAATTTCACTTGAACCAATGTTGAGTGAGCTTTTGACGTTAGCTCGAGCTAACGTCAAGCCAATGTGGAGCCAAATTTCGGTTTTGCAAATTTTTGCACCTTTTTTATGATCCGATTTCAAACCAAAATCTACCCCAACTCAACCATTACAAATCGAACTTAAATAGACTAGATTTTGTCACCAAAATATGCCAACAAATATTTCTTTCGTTACTAATCTCCCCCTTTGGCAATTCAATAGCAAAACACCTGACTAATACAAGTAATTAAACCTAATCCCAACACCACCTAAGTAGGACTACCTCAATTACATGTAGGCAATGACAGAGAGATTACATCATGTACCTATGTCTTGAAAGCACTGAACTAAAACATAAAGGTGCATAACGAGCAGGCAAGTAAAAATAGCTAATACTCTCATATCAATATATATATATATATTTATATAAATATACACACACTAGATATATCAAGTGAAACGTCAAAAAGCATATCAAACTGATGAACATCAAGGAGCCTATCACATTGACAATGGAACATCCATAAAACATTTTTTGACCTTGTTTTATATTTTTTTTATCCTTTAGCTAAAAAACAAAACTCCTCCAATAAGTAACACTTAGTCACAACGTCAAATTGCACTTGTGGAACGATCAATACAAAATCAGAAACTTGATTCACATTGTGTATCAAATGCATTTAACTTGTGGAAAAATTAATACAAAATCTGAAACTTGATTCACAATGTCGATCAAATGCATTTATTCATCAATTTTGATGGAGTAACACATTCATGCAGTATGCACTCATTGAATATTTCATTTAGACTATGATTGCATGTGGTGTGTGGTAAGTCTCAAGAGTGAACTTAAGATCCTAAAATTGTGGTCAGACTTAGATATGTAATCTCACACTAGAGCCAAACAAGTCCCCTAAACCAATGTAAAACCTTATCACTAGGGCCTAGATACCCCTCATACATACACTATTCACATTTATGCACCAGAATTTAACCATGTCCGTTGTTTACCTATTTCCACATTGATTGAATAACGGCTATTTCTATAAAGACTTTGGTTTAATCATTTGAACTGCAGTGTCCTTAAAATTCTTATGAACATGATTCGTTAAGCACTTGTGCTATAAGGTATATAGGGGAGGTAGTAAGAGAGCAACTACTAGGTTCAACTAGCATGTGGTCAATTTGACTTAAAGGGCTGTATAATGCTCACATATGGCTGCCCACCTCCTTTTTTTCTGTTTAAAAAAAAAAACACAAAATGCAATTGCAGGGATGTAATCCAATGTTCAAGGTCGAAATCAAATCACCATTATCTTCCCTCCATGGTTATATGGTTACTTTTTCTGGCCCAAAATTTCTTAAGATTGTGAGGTGTCTTAGAATTCCTAGACTTATGAACATCTAAAACTCCTAATTCAACTATCACATCCTTAATCAATTTTGATTAACCCCTATGCTCCTAAGATAGAAATTATCATGTACACTGTCACAAAGTCTGAGCAAGAAACACTTTCGTCAGATGTGACCAACTTTTCCACAATGGTGACAAGTAGGGATAAATCTAGAGGTAGGTTGCCTACCTAGAGGAGAATTTGACTTAACCTTAGGTACACCATTAAAGTTAATTTTATTACCTCTATCAGTGGTAGCAGAAACAAATGTGATCTTGCCTTTAGTGACAAGAAGAGTGCATGAGGTAGAAGCAACAGATTTGAAACCCAAACCTTCGTTGTCACTATGAGGCTTCTGAGAATCAACAAACAGTCAAGTTCTTCACTAGAAAACCTTTTCAATTGATTTTTATACAACTCACATTTTCAAGTGATTTCACTTTATCATTCAGCAAACAATTTTCAGTTTCCAAAGAGTCAACCAAAATATGTGAATTAGACAATTCGGCAACCAAAGGAGGAGGGCATGCTAGCCTTTTTCAATCTTAAAAGCATTGGACTGTTTGGTATGTTTATTGGAGACTTCTAAAAGCCTCAAATTTGATACCTATTGATGCCTCCGCAACTAAAAGACATTAGTTCAACATGTCCAAGTTCTAAGCCTCTGATGATAGATCTTGTCATACTTATTCTGTAACTTGGCTTCTTATCCTTTTGGGCTCTTTGCACAGGCTATTCATTTTCATGTTTTATGTCTGTTCTCGTATTTTGTGAATATTTTCCTTGCTATGTATTCATTAATTTTATCGTTTATGTTTTCATTACACTTTATTTTTTGGTTCATCTTTAAGATTCAGTGTTGACCTTCATAACATTCGCTATCTTGTCTTGTTTGGACAGCCTTCTGACAGTAAGGAGCTAGATTGTGAATTCTCATCAGAAGATCTTGAGACTATCAAAGTTATTGGAAAGGGAAGTGGTGGCGTGGTACAACTGGTTCGCCATAAATGGGTTGGAAAATTGTTTGCCTTGAAGGTCATTGTACCAGCAAAACCAACTTTTTCAATTATTTGTCAGTTTTTGGGCATGCCTATATGATACTCGGTAAATTATTATCATATAACTATCACTTTTACTTTTGAGCTTCATGTTGTTTCATGTCACATGATGTAATGAAAAATATCAACTTTTTCATCAAATATTAGGATATATGAAATCTTCTTAGGGTTTTTAATACATAGTGGGGAAGAACTACATCATCATTTGGTTATAAAAGAGTGTGGAATTTGTTATGGACGCAAATGCACTAACCAAAGCATGGAGGTGTTTGGTAGAGGAGGCCGCCGGCCGGTGTAATTTCTACTAAGGCAGGACTGTCGTGAGAAGTGAACTTTGAAAGCTTTGGACATTATCAAAATTGAATTGGTGGAGACATGGTTAAAGACCAAAATAGAACTTGCAGAGCAGGCAATCTCTTGGCCTGAGTTTGTATTTGTCTTTCAGTGCAGGCTTACCCACTTCTTGAAAACATATTATTTAAATATTATCCACTGAAAAATTGAAAATGGCATATTTTCTTCTTAGGTTTATCTAAAAGTTGGACAATTGAGGCTAATATCTCATCCTATTGCTTCTTTTAGCATCTGCACTGAAAGTATTTGCAATTGGGGCTTCTACTGAGTTCAGTGTTACATATATTAAGGGGATGCTTGGGGAATGAGATGAGATAAAAATTTTGTGAATAGTAGTGAAATAGTTTGAGTTAAGATTTTATTGGGTTTTGGGGAAGGAGAAAGAAAAAGTTGAATAAAAGATATTATAAAGTTAAAATATTGTTAGAATATAATTTTTTAATGTTATTTTTGTTCTGGAATTTGAAAAAGTAGTATTATTTTTTGTGTTTTGTTTGGAAGTTTGGGAAAGTTGTAATAATTAGGTAATGATTAGATGAAAAAGTTAAGATTTGAAATTAAAAAGTATGTGTTTTGAGTATTTTTGGGAAGAAAATCATAAGAAATTTTGAGATGAGATGAGATGTGTTTCCCAAACATACCCTAAGAAGATCTGAAATGATATAGAGAATGACATTTCCAATTTAGGAAGTTGAGTTTATGCTAAATGAGTACTTTGTATTACAGGTTATCCAGATGAACATACAAGAAGATATTCGTAAGCAGATTGTGCAGGAGCTGAAAATAAATCAAGCATCTCAATTTTCAAATGTTGTAGTTTGCTACCATTCTTTCTATCACAATGGAGCCATTTCTCTTGTGTTAGAATATATGGATCGTGGGTCTCTGGCAGACGTGATCAGACAAGTCAAAACAATTCTTGAACCATATCTTGCCGTTGTTTGTAAGCAGGTCTGTGAGCTACTTTCTTTTGGATTTTAATATTAAGCTAAGATTAAGTCTGCAAAGTTTGAAGAAAGTCGTGTCATATGGCTAAACATATGTTTGTAACTCAGGTTTTACAAGGTCTTGTGTACTTGCACCATGAAAGACATGTAATCCATAGGGACATTAAACCATCCAATTTGCTGGTAAACCACAAAGGGGAGGTGAAGATTACAGATTTTGGAGTGAGTGCGGTTCTAGCTAGCTCTATGGGTCAAAGGGATACGTTTGTTGGAACTTATAACTACATGTCGGTAAGTGTAGTTTCTTACCTTCTATATCACTTCAGACACTGGGTTGGTACAACTTTTTTCTGTTGCAGTTTCTTGCTTTAGTGCTTAAAAAAGTTTTTGTTATTTCTAGCCATTATGTAGATCATTGTGATGGTAATTTATTAACAAAAAAGGAAAAGGCATATCCTGATGCGTCTCTTCAATTTGTTTTTAGCCGGAGAGAATTAGTGGGAGTACTTATGATTACAGCAGTGATATTTGGAGTTTGGGCATGGTAATACTTGAGTGTGCAATTGGACGCTTCCCTTATATGCAATCTGAAGATCAGCAAACCTGGCCAAGCTTCTATGAGCTTTTGGAAGCAATAGTGGAAAGGCCACCACCTTCTGCTCCATCAGATCAGTTCTCCCCAGAGTTCTGTTCATTTGTCTCAGCCTGGTAATAATATGTTCTCATGTCACATTCTATGTTATGTTTTTGAAGTCTCAACTTTGTTTTATCTGAACTTTGGAATTTTGGACTACCGGCCATTTCAGTGTGTATGTGCTTTTGATGCCTGCATGATGCAGAACACAGTTCATAATCTCATAGCTCAAACCTTCCCTTAACTTAGGTTTTTTAAGCCCAAGTCCCAAGTTGTGTAAGGTAAGTTGATGTTTGTTTTGTGTAGTTTGATTCCACCAGGTTGTCCTACAAATGATGTAACCTTGATAGGCTGTGGGTGGTCTCAAGTAGTTGATTTAATTGAATTATATATATATATAAAAGAAAAAAAAGAAAAGAAAAAAAAGAAGAGAGATGTAGATGGTGGTGATTGCCACTATTTTTTGTAGTTTAGCGTAATTGGTATTGCATTGAAGTCTAAGAGAATACTCTTTATTTTACCTTGCTGAACTGTTATATAAAACAAGTAATAAGAATTATAACCCAATTCTGGAATGACTCATTCAGGAATGTTCAACTCTTCAATGTAAATAGTTCTCAGTTCACAAATCTGAGTTGATTTCATTTCTGATTGCCTTTTTCAGTATACAAAAGAATCCTCGAGACAGATCATCATCTTTGGATCTTTTGGTAAGTGACTTGGTATATACGTCATCAGTCTATTTCAGGAATTCATGTTGTCTACGCCAGAATGTTGGTTGCTAACTCCCTTTTTGCTTCCAGAGTCATCCTTTTATCAAAAAGTTCGAAGACAAAGATATTGATCTGGGAATTCTTGTTGGTAGCCTGGAGCCTCCTGTAAGTTTCCCTCGTTAGTTTTGTCCTGTAATATTATATTTTGAGTGTAAAATATATCAGTCATCTGTTTTTGTCAAACATATTATGGATTATCATGGAGCAGCTTGAGCATGTGATCTATAGAATTCAACTTCACATTACAAGGTCTGATATCCAATTTGTTACTAGTCTACAGAAAATATGATGGAAGTTCTAATGAAATGATTCAGTCTTTGCCTTCAAAACCTTTGAAGAAACGAGACTGTTGATATTGTGTTGTCTCGTGCTGTTTTTAATGCTTCCCCGAAAATTTTGAGCTCAACTATTATTAGAAATGATATGAAACCCAAATACACGAAATTCCTCCCGAATATGCGTGTTCCATAATTTGGACAAGGATCACCAATTGCAAAGTATGTACCTATTTGCTTGCAAAACAAAACAAGCCGCAGAGAATGGAGACCTGTTCGTTAAAAAAAATTTAAGGTGACATTAAATTTGCATATAAAATCCTCGGATTCAAAGTAATGATGTGATTTGTTATGATACGCTAGATTTATTTTACAAAAAGAATATATTTTATTCCCTTTTGTGCAGACTCGACTCTTCCCGAATCTCTTTTATCATAATAATTAAGATGGAGTAATACATAAAAACAAATCTTAAGGTTAATTTTATATTTAGCTATGATTCCGATTAATGTAATTTAATAAACGACAATCTTGTATAACACGGAAGGATGTTAGATCTTGTCTTTCTTTTTGAGAATGCTTCATGTCATTTCACTTGACTGTGTAATTTATAACACCTATTCGTGAACACGCGTGTACGTATGAAAAGATTATTAATTACGTTTACAAATTGATGGTGGAGTTTTTTAAATTTGATTTATTTCGAGTATTATTTATTAAAAAAAAAAAGATTTAGAGGAAAGAAAACGAAACTTGGGAAAATAGAAAATATTCTAGACTTTTTAAAAACTAAGATTAACTAATAAATAATAATTTTTCCAGGGGTATGATTTAATGTTTATTCCTAATGGCCATATTATTATCCAGTTGATTAGATGATTTTATGGAGAAACCAACACTCATGCAGCTGGACCCAATTGAAAATGTTTGTTGAAAATTTCTGGGTCAAAGAATCAAGGAATATACTCAGATGAGGCAGAGCTACGCTTCAAAACAGTGAAAATGGGGACAAATTGAACTGTTGAGACTGGACCATGGCCCCCCCCCATAACTATTATATTGCCTTTGGTTCCTTTTTTAAAAGATGAATGATGCCTTGAAACATTGAAATATTCACATGTCATGGCTTTATGAGGCAAAGTATCCTAGATGTTGACCTCAGTAACAACACAACACAACAACAAAAGGGTGACTCGGATATGGATGGATGTCTTCAACAGACCTTATCCTCTTTCCTAGTAGCATGGGAAAGCCATAACTTTAGACCATAAGGTGATGATAATGGCAAACTTTTAGGATAAAGCGTTATTGGAAGGTAACATTTTCAATTCAACAAACTATTCAATCTTATCACATTCTTCGTTAATGAACTTATCATGTGCTATCAAGCATGTAATATGCATATAATATATATATATATATATGTATGTATGTATGTATATATATTATATGCTTCCTAGGAGACCATATAGCAAGTTTCCAAAAAACTAGGTTATTCTTCGAGAAAATATGGGTGAACAAGCAAATTCTGTATTTGGTGATCAAGATTTGAAGGAAAATATTGGTGTTAATGGAGGTTGGCACCAAAGTTGGCTTGTCATAGAAGGTGGTGATGGTATTTGCGTTACAACATCCGTGGAATCCTCAACAAATTCCACAAACTCTGTTGCATCGTCCTCTTCATCTGAATTGGTAGAGGATGCTTCTTCTTCAATGTCATATTCATCATCCTCGTTGCTAACAAATCGGCCTTTATATGAATTATCTGAGATCATGGTCCATCTACCCATAAAGTAAGCAAATCTATATATACAACTTACTATTATAATGACTCATGTTCACATTTCAAAGAAAAAATCTTTCTTTTGGTTGATTTAGATATTGTCGTTAAGGGTTCTAAAGTCTGATTGGATTGTGTTTTGTTGGTACAGGAGAGGACTCTCTAAGCATTATCAAGGGAAGTCTGAGTCTTTCACATCTCTAGCGAGTGTGAAGAGCTTAGAAGATCTTGCAAAGAGAAAGAAACTGAAGTCATGCAAAAGCCATGGAGGTGGTTTAGATGGCCATAAATCAAGCACTCCCCCTAAGGCTATCATATCAAAGAAGGTTTCAAGAGGATCTTTTTCATCTTCTTTGGGTAAGAGAGGTGGTTTGTTTGGTGGTTCTAAGCCTTCATTCCATGCACAAAAAGAATTTCTGATATGCAAACCACGTGAGGTTTGACAACTGCCCGCTTATGTTTTGCATACTCGTTGGAAGAAATTATGCAATCTTCAGTGAGTTTTACCTTTTCTTTTCTTTTTTCGGTTAGAAAGAATGGAACTCGATGCTCACTTTGGATATTCAATTAAATTTTAGAAAACCTACTCTCCTTGATCAATTTCAATCAACTAGATGTCATATTATTTTGCAAATACTAATCAAGCTATGGCAAAGACCGACATGTCCACAACTCATTCTCCTCTCCGTATGTGGGTGCATTGCAGTTTATTGTTATAAAATATTTCAAAATTTTCTTTTAATCAATAACATAATTAGATGGGTGGCATCATCTAACCCAAGTAGCCGGCGGCCGGAAAACGTCACACGCAGCTGTGACATCGGCTATCCCAATCATTGTGTCTATTTCTCCGTTCTTTCTTTCTTTCTTCTTTTTCGTCGAGCAATTTGTATCTTGATTTTCATTCCCAGTTATACATACAGGCGAAACTAAATACCACCGGCAGTTGCTCCAAAGCTAATATTCATGCAATTTATCAAGACTAGGCTTTTATTTATTTATTTATTTATTT
>QEOT01004838.1:28750-39874 GCA_003123785.1 Pterocarya stenoptera | reverse complement strand
ACTCGACTCTTCCCGAATCTCTTTTATCATAATAATTAAGATGGAGTAATACATAAAAACAAATCTTAAGGTTAATTTTATATTTAGCTATGATTCCGATTAATGTAATTTAATAAACGACAATCTTGTATAACACGGAAGGATGTTAGATCTTGTCTTTCTTTTTGAGAATGCTTCATGTCATTTCACTTGACTGTGTAATTTATAACACCTATTCGTGAACACGCGTGTACGTATGAAAAGATTATTAATTACGTTTACAAATTGATGGTGGAGTTTTTTAAATTTGATTTATTTCGAGTATTATTTATTAAAAAAAAAAAGATTTAGAGGAAAGAAAACGAAACTTGGGAAAATAGAAAATATTCTAGACTTTTTAAAAACTAAGATTAACTAATAAATAATAATTTTTCCAGGGGTATGATTTAATGTTTATTCCTAATGGCCATATTATTATCCAGTTGATTAGATGATTTTATGGAGAAACCAACACTCATGCAGCTGGACCCAATTGAAAATGTTTGTTGAAAATTTCTGGGTCAAAGAATCAAGGAATATACTCAGATGAGGCAGAGCTACGCTTCAAAACAGTGAAAATGGGGACAAATTGAACTGTTGAGACTGGACCATGGCCCCCCCCCATAACTATTATATTGCCTTTGGTTCCTTTTTTAAAAGATGAATGATGCCTTGAAACATTGAAATATTCACATGTCATGGCTTTATGAGGCAAAGTATCCTAGATGTTGACCTCAGTAACAACACAACACAACAACAAAAGGGTGACTCGGATATGGATGGATGTCTTCAACAGACCTTATCCTCTTTCCTAGTAGCATGGGAAAGCCATAACTTTAGACCATAAGGTGATGATAATGGCAAACTTTTAGGATAAAGCGTTATTGGAAGGTAACATTTTCAATTCAACAAACTATTCAATCTTATCACATTCTTCGTTAATGAACTTATCATGTGCTATCAAGCATGTAATATGCATATAATATATATATATATGTATGTATGTATGTATGTATATATATTATATGCTTCCTAGGAGACCATATAGCAAGTTTCCAAAAAACTAGGTTATTCTTCGAGAAAATATGGGTGAACAAGCAAATTCTGTATTTGGTGATCAAGATTTGAAGGAAAATATTGGTGTTAATGGAGGTTGGCACCAAAGTTGGCTTGTCATAGAAGGTGGTGATGGTATTTGCGTTACAACATCCGTGGAATCCTCAACAAATTCCACAAACTCTGTTGCATCGTCCTCTTCATCTGAATTGGTAGAGGATGCTTCTTCTTCAATGTCATATTCATCATCCTCGTTGCTAACAAATCGGCCTTTATATGAATTATCTGAGATCATGGTCCATCTACCCATAAAGTAAGCAAATCTATATATACAACTTACTATTATAATGACTCATGTTCACATTTCAAAGAAAAAATCTTTCTTTTGGTTGATTTAGATATTGTCGTTAAGGGTTCTAAAGTCTGATTGGATTGTGTTTTGTTGGTACAGGAGAGGACTCTCTAAGCATTATCAAGGGAAGTCTGAGTCTTTCACATCTCTAGCGAGTGTGAAGAGCTTAGAAGATCTTGCAAAGAGAAAGAAACTGAAGTCATGCAAAAGCCATGGAGGTGGTTTAGATGGCCATAAATCAAGCACTCCCCCTAAGGCTATCATATCAAAGAAGGTTTCAA
Organism: Pterocarya stenoptera; assembly: GCA_003123785.1. Lineage (NCBI taxonomy): Eukaryota > Viridiplantae > Streptophyta > Magnoliopsida > Fagales > Juglandaceae > Pterocarya > Pterocarya stenoptera. Next base: position 38,167 of record QEOT01004838.1, on the reverse strand, counting down.
GTGGATCTTTTTCATCTTCTTTGGGTAAGAGAGGTGGTTTGTTTGGTGGTTCTAAGCCTTCATTCCATGCACAAAAAGAATTTCTGATATGCAAACCACGTGAGGTTTGACAACTGCCCGCTTATGTTTTGCATACTCGTTGGAAGAAATTATGCAATCTTCAGTGAGTTTTACCTTTTCTTTTCTTTTTTCGGTTAGAAAGAATGGAACTCGATGCTCACTTTGGATATTCAATTAAATTTTAGAAAACCTACTCTCCTTGATCAATTTCAATCAACTAGATGTCATATTATTTTGCAAATACTAATCAAGCTATGGCAAAGACCGACATGTCCACAACTCATTCTCCTCTCCGTATGTGGGTGCATTGCAGTTTATTGTTATAAAATATTTCAAAATTTTCTTTTAATCAATAACATAATTAGATGGGTGGCATCATCTAACCCAAGTAGCCGGCGGCCGGAAAACGTCACACGCAGCTGTGACATCGGCTATCCCAATCATTGTGTCTATTTCTCCGTTCTTTCTTTCTTTCTTCTTTTTCGTCGAGCAATTTGTATCTTGATTTTCATTCCCAGTTATACATACAGGCGAAACTAAATACCACCGGCAGTTGCTCCAAAGCTAATATTCATGCAATTTATCAAGACTAGGCTTTTATTTATTTATTTATTTATTTTTATATATTAGTGACTACTTATTCATATAAATCCTTTGTTTTATATATTTGAATTTCATCCGCTTTGCTGAAGATCAAGACCGTATACATTAATGATAGCTGGAGGCGTTCAGCCTGGATGTAGTTTAAACACAATACGATCCAATACTATACAAAATGTAGTTAAACCGACGCAATGGCAAAGGCCTTTTTATCTTTGGATGACAAGAAAACAAACAAAAATACATAAAAAGACAACAAATCCATGCCCTTCATGTGGCTTATGTGCATGCCTGCTGATTTAATACATCATATCTTGTATACGGGTACCATTCCAAGGAGATAAAAGCATTTCCTCATCACAGTTGCAGTAGCTTCGCACAGTAAGAGTCTGCTTGTTTCTTCAGCTGAACCAACGACCTAACCAAGTTTCGATACAACAAAGTTAATCGGAGAGTTTTCATGTTAATATTCCCACTCACTTTTGTATCTTTTGATGCATCATCTCCCTAGAAATAGGAACTTGATTATGCCATCTCCGTGAATGGAAAATCAAGAAAAAGAAAGATAAGACCAAACAAATTCGGGTAGCTAGTTGGCTGCTTCACCCCAACCCCCTTTAGTGCTACTTAATCAACACAACATGAATAAAAAAGCAGTGGATTGCACGTATGTGGACTATACCTGACAGTTGGAATAGAATTTTGTGAAGTTTTCTGACAAATTATAGAGGTATTCACACAACACGTTTGGCAGTAGATTAGTGCAGGCCTCCTCAACAATCTGAAAAGTGGAACGGCATTTACGGCAGTCAGATCCATGCATCATGGCAGCTAATAAAGCAACATGGATCCCACGGTTGAGACGTATGAGAGACAAATTCTTCTGATGCAAATCTTACCTCAGAAAATTGTAGCAGATGAAGCCCCAACGCACGCTCATCCGCATGATCCAACATTATTGCCCCAGTCTATCTCAATCAAATGGAGATACAAGAACCGAAAAACTGCATTAGACTTGGACTAGTTCATTAACTAATTATCAACATGAAGACACCACTTTCATGTGCAAAACAGAAGTAAAAAATCTAAATCTGGCAAAAATAGGAGTCAAAATTTGATGTAAATGATATCGGAATTCTCTCGTGTATGCTCACCATGCGCCAAGGTGACACCCCTCTTTTCACTTCTAATTTATATCTCAGTATAGTCACTTATCAAGAAAATATGCAAATGAAATTTGAAAGGGGCAGGGAAGGGTGGGGGGAGAGGTAGAGAATCAAAAGCAGAAAAAAGTGGCAAGAAGCACTGCTGTAGAGAACTTTTTATCACAGTCATGAGCGGAAGTTATAGCAAAATTATACAGGCATTCAGGATTACAGACTATATATAGCTTCACAGGTCCAGTCAAAGTTCACTCCAGAGTGACATTAATTCAGGTGAAGCTAGAGGCAAGCGAAACTTAATTGTGAACATATGCAAGCATAACATAAAATCTTCAGGTACAAGTACTGCTTGAAGTAGGAAGAGAACTTACATTCTTTAACTCCTCAATGTTTTTACCAGATTTTCTGATGATTGAACAGATTCGAGCATGAGCATACAGCAAGTATACAGCAGTATTGCCCTGTACATATCAAGTTTAGGGAATTCAAAGATAAATATAAGTGAAAGTTGTGGTAATAAAGTAGCAACTACAAATGCTTACAACTAAAGCGTGCATGGGGGAGATAAAATAGACAAGAAAAGCTAATAATAACTAGCGGTAATTGCTTGGAAAAAAACTATAGTAATCTGCTTCATTTTTTTTACATGTGAGATTTTATTAGAGAGCAACATGGACGCTATCCAAGTACATAGAGAGTACACATGAAATTTGCCAGCGCTAAAAAAGTACTCCGCTTCATAGCCAGACTCTGAAGGTGATTCATAAAATCAATAAAAGAGCAGTAATGCAAATGAGTAGGCATAGGCAAAAGGATTCTGTAACCTAAAAATGATCCAATAAATTAATAGCTTTCATGGCTTAGCTTCAGAAAATCTGCACACCAAAAATGAGTGAATGGTAAATGCACCTTATCATTTAACATCTGATCAAAATTAAAGGTGTAATTGGTCAATCTGTTGTTCTTCAAATCAGCATACCTGCCAAGACCATTTAAAAGAATATCTGAGCGCTAACTCTCAGAAAAGGGAAAGCATGTTTATTCCAATAAAATATAAAATCCAGGAATTAGACCACCACTTTTTTAAGCATAACGTTCACAATGGTGCAACAGAAAATTGTTGGATGACTTCATTGGCTTAAAAGATTTTTCAGGAAGAATGAAAATCTTTCACTTTTAACAAAAATGTAAATGTCACGATCCTTATCAAAAAAAAAAAAAAAAAAAAATGTCACGATCTATTTCACTTAGGGTCCGTTTGGCAACACAATTGTTCTCAAGTATTCTAAGATATTCTCATATATTTCCTTTCCAAACATCACTCAAACAAAAACACTTTCAATTTCAATTTCAATTTCAAATCTTCAACTTTGTCATCTAATCATTACAACTTTTCAAACTCTCAAACAAAACACAAAAGACAATACTACTTTTTCAAATTTCAAAACAAAAATTATATTCAAAAATTATATTCAAACAATTTTTAAATTTTATAATATTTTTATTCAACTTTTTTCTCTCCTTTCCCAAAACCCAATAAAACATTTTAACTCAAATCATTTTACTATTATTCACAAATTTACTGAGATATTCTAAGTATCCAAACAGGCCCTTAGTATCCCCTAGCTATAAAAAAAAGTATAAGAATAATAATGATAACCCAGTATTAGAGATCAAATAAAATTCGATATAACCATTACTCTGGGAAAGGGCATTGTTTGAATTAGATACATGCCAGCAGGATACCCCAACATCATAAGACAGCAAGACATTTGACGTCTTACAATTGTGATACTTGCAGGCCATACTAATTCTGCAATTACTTCAACACTTACGTATACTATTGATGTAGATGTACGAGTATAGGTAGCTTACTTAACAGCACCATAACCGACTGCCTCGGCAGTTTGCTCAAGCTCCTCTTCGGTCCATTCTACATCCTTACCTGATCAAGATGGAAGAAATATTTACAGCCTTCTGAAGTTTATAAACTTACATATTTGTTATAAGGAAAGGAAATAGGCACATCAAGGATCCTAGATCTAAGAACTGTAGATTAGAAGGTGTCATATATGTTAGTACAAAAATAAAACGCAGAGAACCACACTTGTGACAAATAAAACAAAAGATAAATCATTTAATATCATACCACGATCAATAAGGGCTGTCTTACTGCGACTCTTGGCTTCATCAAGTAAGTCAACTAATCGAACAACTTCAGTGTTTCGAGTTCGAAAGCGCTTCCCATCTTCTCCAAGAACAAGACCAAAACCCACATGGGTAACCTTAGGGTATGTGTTATCCTCAGCTAGAAGCCAACCTGCACGTTTGGCAGCCTGAAATATAGAAGCAAAAGCGTCTGAAGAAAACTTAGATGACGTGGTGAACAACATGAATGAATGGCAAAGTGATAAAAGATATGGCTTTGATACATACCCTAAACACCATATCAAAGTGCTGTTGCTGGCCAACGTCAGTGAGATATATAATCCACTCAGCTTTCTCTTCATGAAGGCGATACCTATGCATTGCAAGCAGCACTGTCAATAGCTTATTATCACTCCCCACCAGCAACTCAGCAGTCAAATGGTATTACAAACTCTATAAATAATTACAATGAACATAAAACTAGCAGCCTCATCTCAAATGAACATGTTAGTGAGAGAGACACTTCACACACCCTTACACTGTAACCAATTCAGTGATAACAGTCAACCATGATTGACCAGTATCGATGCAAAGATATTAGCATAACAGGAGTTAGTAAGAGAGGGGCGAGGGAGGGGGGAGCCTGCAATTTAAAATAATCATTGCAAATGGAGTTGGAAAGATGCCAATTTGAAAATTTCAATTACAGGAATGTGAATTTATCTCAACCTTCCAAAAAACATTATTTAAAGAAGACAGTTTTTTTAAACAAAATGGCAGGGACGAGTGCAAAATTTAGGAAATTAAAAGCATTCAGCTGAACAACCAGATATGCCAATATTCCAAACTATCAACTATCCAAAACTCCAGCTTAAATGCTCAGGAAGTTAGCAAAACTCCATTAGGCCAGCCATCAATCCATGTTAGATATCAACAAATATACCATATCCCATCCAATGAGCATTGGTTATGCGATTAACAAAAAGTTGCATACATAAGCACCAAGCTCCACATGCTCACAAAGATGCAAATTATTGGAGATCATCAAGCCGCTATTAGATGATTATGGCAATTCTAACGCCAGTACCATTTTTTGTACTATTTTTTGAAAAAAAAAAAAAACAAAATCATAGAAATCCAATAGCAAAGGAATGGAGCAGAAGAACTACATCTATAAGAACGTTTAAAAGATCTTTTTTTTTTTTTTTTTTATAATAAATAAAACAACTTTTATTAACAAAAGAATGGGCAAAATGCCAATTACAAAACTCCTATGCCCTAGCTAAGTAGGCACATTAGAAGCAAGGAAATCATGTAGATCCATGCCATCAAACTCCACAGCGATAGCCCAAGTACAAAGTGTTCTAAAGAATAAAACTTTTAGCTCCTCCACCGATCTCTCCTTGTCCTCGAACATCCACTCATTTCGCTCTTGCCACAAACACCACATGATGCATATAGGGATCATCTTCCAAACCGCTTTGATCTGCTGCATACCTATAATGTTTGTCCAACACATCATCGCTACCACCACTGTCTCCGGCATAACCCACGCTAGATCTAGTCTACTAAATACCCCGTTCCAAAGTTCCTTTGCTATCTCGCAATGTAGAAAAAGACAATCCATCAACTCACCCCCTCTTTTACACATGCAGCACCAATCTAATATGATTATCCTTCTTTTCCTCAGGTTGTCGGTGGTGAGAATCTTTCCTAGTGAAGCTATCCACATAAAACAAGAGGCTTTAGGGGGTGCCTTGTGCCTCCAGAGCCTTCTCCAAGGAAACTAAAGTATCAGGCTCTTGTGTGAGAGCCTTATAAAAGGAGTGAACAAAAAAGACGCATTTCCTTGTAGGTATCCACCACATACCATCTTCATGTTGCATGTTCGGTCATATGGAGTATATTAGGCTATAAAAATCTACAAAACTGCTCATTTTCCAATCCTGTACCGCCCTACTAAAGTTAATATTCCAGTGAATCCACCCTCCCAAGATCCCCATAACTTCTGCCACTGTGATATCTTTGGCACTTGCAATCTGGAAGGGTGAAGGAAATAGCTCTAATCCTGGTTCCTACACCCCCTGAAGTCTAGAGTGTCAATTGAAGACCCCCCACCCTTTTCTTATGTGTTTCCACAGGCCCACTACATAAGCCCCTCTAACTTCTCTAGTACACCATCCCCCCATAAACCACCATATTTGTGTTCAATCACCATTTTCCATAGGGCATCTGGTTCCTTGTTATATCTCCACAACCATTTACCAAGTAACGCCCGATTAAACATCCTCAAATTTCTTATACCCAAGCCACCATTAGAGGTAGGAAGACACACCTTCTCCCACTTAACTAAATGGAACTTGAACTCCTCTCCCATTCTTCTCCACAAGAAATCTCGTTGTAACTTCTCGATACAGGCCGCCACTCTTGCTGGTATAGGGAAAAGAGACAAGAAATAGGTTGGTATATTAGAAACTGTACTCTTGATCAAAGTAATCCTACCTCCTTTCGACAAATACATTCTCTTTCACCCTGCCAGCCTCCTCTCTATTCTTTCGGTCATCGTATCCCAAACGGAGGACGCCCTCGATGCAATCCCCAACGGAAGTCACAGATAGGTCATGGGCAACACAACAATCTTACAACCCAGTGTTCTAGTCAGTTGGCGCAAGTTAAGAACACCTTCAATTGGCACCATCTCTGATTTGTCAAAGTTCACTTTCAAGCCAGAAACTGCTTTGATGGAAAGTTTCCAAAATCTGCCTAGTCAACTCTGCTATATTCTAGGAGATATTGGTTGTAAATGTGTGAATATTATAAGAGATTTAGTTTCCTTATAAGTTAGCATTTAATTTTTTCTTTCCTACTTTTTTCTTTCCTTTTTCTCTTCAGCTGTAATCTATATATACTACCTTGTACCTATATTACGAATTTAAATGAGAATAATTCCTACAAATTACTCTCTCATTCTAGATGGTATCAAGAGCAAGGTTCTTTTTCTGATTTATCTAAAAACCCTATTCCCTCTAGCGGCTCAAATCAACCCCTAATATCTTGGGTTTTCTTCCTTCTTCATCTTTGCCTTTCTCTTCTGTTGCTGTCAAGCCTTTTACCATGGTTGATACTTCAAATGAGGCCAAATCCAAAACCAAAACCTACCCATTCTGAACCCTACTCTGTCCAAATCACAAGCATATGACTGAATGAGGCAAGCTTCCTACGTTGGTCACAATCAGTCAGGATGTATATTCGAGGGAAAGGGAAGATAGGCTACTTGATTGGTGAAACAAAGAAGCCCAAGAAAACAGACCCATCCTATGCTATATGGGATGCAGAGAATTCCATGGTGATGGCGTGGCTTGTGAATGCTATGGATGAAGAAATTAGTGCCAACTACATGTGCTATTCGACTACAAAGGAGCTCTGGGACAATGTTAGTCAGCTGTATTCTGACCTTGGAAATTACTCTCAGATATATGAATTGCAGCAGAAAATCAGTAATACTCACCAAGGAGAAGGCAGTGTGACCAGGTATTTCAATGTTCTTAAGGGACTTTGGCAAGATTTAGACTTATTCAATGATTATGAGTGGAAAAATTCTAATGATTGCAATCACAATAAGAAGATGGTGGAGAATGCAAGAATTTTTAAATTCTTGGCTGGACTTAATGATGAATTTGATGAAATTAGGGGAAGGATTCTAGGGAGACAACCATTACCTCCACTTGGAGAGGTATTTTCTAAGGTGCGAAGAGAAGATTGTCGTCGAAATGGCATGATGAAAAAAAAGGAGGATGAAACTATGGAAAACTCTGCATTAGTTGCTGCCAACCCTGCTCCTTATTGTGCTACTAGCACAGATTTATCCACTGCCAAAATTTATGCACAGCAGTCCTATTCTAACCAAAGAAGGTTTGAAGATAAGCCTTGGGTATGGTGTGATTATTGCAATAAACGACGCCACACTAGAGAGACTTGCTGGAAACTCCATGGAAAGCCTGCAAACTGGAAGATCAGCAAATCTATATAGCCCCTAGAGCCAATGAAGCAAAGGTTAATTTCCTTAGTGCTGAGCAGGTGGATCATCTTCTTCAATTGCTGAAATCCACTCCTACATCCGATCCTCCTACTGGTTCCTTGGCCCAAACAAGTGATACCCCTAGTACCTACTCTTGTGGCTTAACTCTTGCACCATGGATTATTGATTCTGGTGCATCCGACCATATGACTAGTACTTCACAATTTTTTCAATCTTATTACCCTTGTCCTGGTAATAAAATTGTCAGAATTGCAGATGGAAGTTTCTCATCCATTGCAGGAACAGGTTCTGTCCAAATCTCTGGCAAAATTGAACTAGAATCTGTTCTTCATGTTCCTAAACTTGCTTGTAATTTGCTGTCTGTTAGTAAACTCTCACGGGATTCTAACTGCCGTGTCATATTCTTTGATTCCCATTGTGAATTTCAGGACCAACTCTTGGGGAGGATGATTGGCATTGCTAGGATGATTGATGGACTCTATTATTTTGATGAGACCGTATTCAACATCAAACAAGCTCAGGGTTTGAGTAGTAGTAGTACTAGTTCAATGCCTGTACGAGAACAAATTATGCTTTGGCATCTTAAACTTGGACATCCTAGTTTTCTCTATCTAAAACATTTATTTCCCAGCTTATTTAAAATTGTTAATTGCAACTCTCTTCATTGTGATACTTGTCATTTATCCAAGAGTCATCGGAACACTTATCAATCAAAAGGTTATCATGCTTCAAAACATTTTTATTTAATTCATAGTGATGTTTGGGGTCCCTCAAAAATCACTACTGCAACTGGAAAAAAATGGTTTGTGACATTTATTGAGGATCATACACGGTTGTGTTGGGTGTATTTGATGAGTGATAAATCTGAAATTGAAAAATTATTCAAGGATTTTTATCATATGGTTGAAAATCAGTTCCAAACACAAATCAGTATCCTTAGAAGTGATAATGGTACTTAATACTTTAACAAATGTTTAGGAACCTTTTTGTCAACAAAAGGTGTTCAACATCAATCTACTTGTTGTGACACCCCACAACAAAATGGTATTGCGGAGAGGAAATATCGTCATTTATTAGAGGTTGCACGTGCCCTAATGTTTTCTATGCATGTTCCTAAATATTTTTGGGGTGATGCTATTTTGACTACCTGTTATCTCATTAATAGGATGCCTACTCGTGTTTTAAAATACATCACTCCTTTAGCCTGCCTAAAGGAGCTTTTCCCTACTTGTCGAGTAACATCAAATTTACAACTAAAAGTTTTTGGGTGCACTGTTTTTGTTCATATACCAACCCATCTTCGGTCCAAACTTGACCCTAGGGTAGAAAAATGTGTTTTCCTCGGATATGCTCCTAATAAGAAAGGGTACAAATGTTTTAACCCTATTACAAAGAAAACTCACATCA
>QEOT01004838.1:0-28383 GCA_003123785.1 Pterocarya stenoptera | reverse complement strand
GTGATACCCCTAGTACCTACTCTTGTGGCTTAACTCTTGCACCATGGATTATTGATTCTGGTGCATCCGACCATATGACTAGTACTTCACAATTTTTTCAATCTTATTACCCTTGTCCTGGTAATAAAATTGTCAGAATTGCAGATGGAAGTTTCTCATCCATTGCAGGAACAGGTTCTGTCCAAATCTCTGGCAAAATTGAACTAGAATCTGTTCTTCATGTTCCTAAACTTGCTTGTAATTTGCTGTCTGTTAGTAAACTCTCACGGGATTCTAACTGCCGTGTCATATTCTTTGATTCCCATTGTGAATTTCAGGACCAACTCTTGGGGAGGATGATTGGCATTGCTAGGATGATTGATGGACTCTATTATTTTGATGAGACCGTATTCAACATCAAACAAGCTCAGGGTTTGAGTAGTAGTAGTACTAGTTCAATGCCTGTACGAGAACAAATTATGCTTTGGCATCTTAAACTTGGACATCCTAGTTTTCTCTATCTAAAACATTTATTTCCCAGCTTATTTAAAATTGTTAATTGCAACTCTCTTCATTGTGATACTTGTCATTTATCCAAGAGTCATCGGAACACTTATCAATCAAAAGGTTATCATGCTTCAAAACATTTTTATTTAATTCATAGTGATGTTTGGGGTCCCTCAAAAATCACTACTGCAACTGGAAAAAAATGGTTTGTGACATTTATTGAGGATCATACACGGTTGTGTTGGGTGTATTTGATGAGTGATAAATCTGAAATTGAAAAATTATTCAAGGATTTTTATCATATGGTTGAAAATCAGTTCCAAACACAAATCAGTATCCTTAGAAGTGATAATGGTACTTAATACTTTAACAAATGTTTAGGAACCTTTTTGTCAACAAAAGGTGTTCAACATCAATCTACTTGTTGTGACACCCCACAACAAAATGGTATTGCGGAGAGGAAATATCGTCATTTATTAGAGGTTGCACGTGCCCTAATGTTTTCTATGCATGTTCCTAAATATTTTTGGGGTGATGCTATTTTGACTACCTGTTATCTCATTAATAGGATGCCTACTCGTGTTTTAAAATACATCACTCCTTTAGCCTGCCTAAAGGAGCTTTTCCCTACTTGTCGAGTAACATCAAATTTACAACTAAAAGTTTTTGGGTGCACTGTTTTTGTTCATATACCAACCCATCTTCGGTCCAAACTTGACCCTAGGGTAGAAAAATGTGTTTTCCTCGGATATGCTCCTAATAAGAAAGGGTACAAATGTTTTAACCCTATTACAAAGAAAACTCACATCAGTATGGATGTCTTTTTTCTTGAAAAACGGCCTTACTTTAGCCATAACTATCTTCAATGGGAGAAAGAGAAAAGTGAAGATGAGTTCTGGAAAACTTCTAATCTTTTTCCTATTGTTCTCATTGACATTGACATGAACATCCATACTCCTTTAAAAGGTCAGGAAACAGAAAATTTATCTAGTGAAAATAATAGAATTCCTAGTCTACCTGTACAAGGCATAAGTGATTCACAACCAGGGGGAGAACTACTACCAGATATTACCTCATCTGAACTTCGTGTTTATACTAGAAAAAGAGATCGTCAGAATAATAAAAATCCTTCTTCCAATCCAGAGCAAAACCAATCATCATCACCTTTACAAGTTGGTCCTTCCAATACACCAGGTAACTCTTCCACTCCTGCTCCTTTTAAAGACAATTATGCTAATCTAGACTTACCTATAGCCCTTAGGAAAAGAGTTAGAACCTGCACCACACATCCTATTGCCAAACATCTATCCTATCATAGACTCTCTGATACTCATAAGGCCTTTACATCCAATATTTCTCACTTGTTTATTCCAAAAACCATTCAGGAAGCCTTGGATCACCCAAAATGGAGATTGGCTGTTCAAGAAGAGATGAATGCACTAATTGCTAATGGCACTTGGGAAATTGGTGATCTACTAAAGGGGAAGAAGACTGTGGGCTGTAAATGGGTATTTACAGTCAAATTCAAGGCTGATGGTAGTGTAGAGAAGTACAAAGCAAGACTTGTGGCAAAGGGGTTCACTCAAACATATGGAATTGACTACCACCGAAACTTTTGCTCATGTAGCCAAGATGAACTCAATCCGTGTGTTACTATCCCTAGCAGTCCATTCAAACTGGCCCTTGTATCAATTAGATGTGAAGAATGCCTTCTTAAATGGAGACTTAGAGCACTAGCATTGGCTTAGCCAAATGCATCTTCAAAATTTAGCCAATATCACACTTTTTTACATTTGCCTATTCCATTTAAATTCAATCCCCACATTGGATTAGCCATTTACTCTCTATATAATAATAAAATATTATTAAATTAATAATTTTTTTATTTAATTTATTTATATCACATTTTATAATTCTACCAATTTAATATTAATAATAATTATATTCTAATTAAATTAATATTAAAAAAATAATTTTTTTAAAAGTCATTTAATGTTAATAACAAAAAATATTTGATTAAACTCATCAAAAATTCTATCTAAATTTCTTAATTACAAACCAAATTGTATTTTTATTGGAGTGAGAAACTAATATTTTAATGTTTGCTTGGAGTGAAAAATTATTATTTTAACTTTTGGTGAATCAATTGGTTCTCCAAATTTGGCTAATCACTGTAGCAGAAATGCAAATTGTTTTAGAGATGCCCAATCCAATGTGAGGTCTTTTTTAGTACAAATTAGCTAAATTTTAGCCAACCTTCAACTTTGCCCAAGCCAATGCTAGTGCTCTTAGAGGAGGAAGTTTTGATGGATCTACCACCAGGATTTGAAGGCAAAGAAGGCAAGGGGAACGTGTGCAGATTGAGGAAGTCTTTATATGGACTCAAGCAATCTCCTAGAGCTTGGTTTGAACGCTTTGGGAAGGTAATAGAGAGTCACAGCTACTGCCAAGGTCAAGCTAACCACACTATGTTCTATAGACACACTGGTGAAGGCAAAGTAGCTATACTTATTGTCAATGTTGATGATATTATTTTGACAGGGGATGACATCAATGAAATTTGCAGATTAAAGAAGATTCTTGCTAAAGAGTTTGAAATCAAAGACTTAGGTAACTTGAAATATTTTCTTGGCATGGAGTTTGCAAGGTCAAAGAAAAGTATATTTGTTTCCCAACGAAAATATGTTCTTGATTTACTTGGAGAAACAGGTTTATTAGGGTGTAAAGCTGCAGAAACACCTATAGAGCCTAATCTAAGACTCCAACCAGCAAAACCTGAAGAAGTAATCAATAGAGAACAATACCAAAGATTGGTAGGGAAACTCCTGTATCTCTCTCACACACGGCCTGACATAGCCTTTGCAACAAGTGTGGTAAGCCCCCAAGGGGACTCCAGGTAAGCCCTTACCTGGAGTGAGAGAGATACAAGAGTTTCCCTACCAATCTTTGGTATTGTTCTCTATTGATTACTTCGTCAGGTTTAGCTGGTTGGAGTCTTAGATTTACCTGGAGTCCCCTCTCCAGGTAAGCCCTTACGATTTAGTTTCCTTATAAGTTAGCATTTAATTTTTTCTTTCCTACTTTATTCTTTCCTTTTTCTTCAACTGTAATCTATATATACGACCTTATACCTATATTACGAATTTAAATGAGAATAATTCCTACAAATTACTCTCTCATTCTAGATGCTTCAAAACATAATAGCAAGGCCTTCAACGCTCGCTCTTAATTTTGATCGGCTTCATACAAAATAAGCGTATCATCTGCAAACAACAAATATGAAATAATAATAATACTCCTATCCGGGGTTCCAATCGGGAAGCCATCTACGAAACCATTATCCACCAAAGCCGAAATCATCTTGCTTAGCGCCTCCATAACAATAACAAATAGTAAAGGTGATAATGGATCCCCTTGTCTCAAATCCCGTGAATTATGAAAGAAGCCCTCTGGACTGCCATTTATCAACATGGAAAATCTCACAGTAGATATACACCAACGGATCCATGTCTTCCACCTTTCCCCAAAACCACATCTCCCAAGTAAATAGAGAAGGAATTCCCAGTTAATGTGATCATACGCCTTCTCCATATCTAATTTGCACAAAATCCCTATGGTTCCATCATTCAGTCTACTATCAAGACATTCATTAGTGATAAGGACCGCATCAAGAATCTGCCTACCTTTTACAATGGCATTTTGAGATTTAGTGATAATCTTCCTTATTACCTCGCTAAGACAGTTTGCAAGCACTTTCAAAATAATCTTGTAAACCCCCATTCACTAGGCTAATAGGTCGAAACTTCGTATTCTTCGTAGCCCCCACCTTTTTGGGTATTAATGAGAAAGGTGGTGTTGAGACTTTTCTCAAATTTTCCAGCCCAGAACAGCTCCTGAAACACCTTCATTAAATCTTCCTTAACCACATCCCAACATTCTTGGAAGAAACCCATAGAGAACCCATCAGGACCGGGTGCCTTGTCTTTGACCATTTTCCGCACTACATCATATACCTCAACCTCCTCAAAAGCCCTCTCCATCCGAACCACATCACTCAGCCCAATACTATCAAAGACAAGTCCATCAAGTGTAGGCAGCCATCCCACCTGCTCAGTTAGAAGTTTCTCAAAGAAATCAACTACATAATTGTGGAGTAAATGTTCTTCTCTACATTCAACCCCATCAATTTTCAGCACCTCTATGTTGTTATTTCTCTTATGGGAATTTGCAATTCTATGAAAAACTTCGTATTTTGGTCGCCTTCCTTTAACCACAAAGTTCTTGATTTTTTACACCATGACACTTCTTCTAGTAAAATCATCCTCTCAAGATCTGCAACCAACAATGTCTTCTGCACTTGTTCTTCTTGTGTAGAGGCCGCCTCTCTTGTAGGCTCTCTATCTCCTAAGTTTCCATCATCTTGATTTTCTTGTTTTCCCTTATTTCCGAGAGGCTGCATATTCCACAACTTCAAATCTCTTTTTAAAGCAATCAATTTTTTTGCAAAAATGAAACTGGGGGTACCTTGGAACTGGTAGGAAGACCACCACTATTTGACCCTATCCACAAACCCTTCCATTTTCAACCACATATTCTCAAATTTGAAATACCGGCGGCCACTCCGTAAACCTCCACAATCAAGCAATATAGGTCAATGATCCAGATATAAGCAAGCCAAGCGCTTTTGCCACACATCCGGGAAATGGCTTTCCCACTGATGAAATTAGGAACCGGTCCAACCTAGACAAAGTCTGGTTATTCGACCATGTGGAAGGACCCCCTACAAGTGGCAAATCCAGCAGGTTCAAGTCAAAGATGCACTCCGAGAACTCCACCATAGCGGTCCGTACTTTTCTACTTCCGAAACTTTCGCTTGGGAATCTAACAGCATTGAAATCTCCCCCAATACACCAAGAGAGGTCCCACCAGCTGTGCACCCCTGCTAATTCTTCCTACAATAATCTTCTGTCAGAGTCTAAGTTAGGGCCATAAACACCTGCAAAAGCCCACAAAAAGTTTTCCGACACAGTTTTGAACGAGCATGCTATCGTATACCGCCTAATAAAATCCTCCATTTTCTCCACCACTTTCCTATCCTACATCACCACAACCCCTCCTGACACCCCATTAGAGGCCATATACACCCAATCCACGTGAGAACCACTCCACAAACTGCGTATTTTTTTCCTATTAATCGTCTTCAACTTTGTCTCCTATAAACACACGATGTCCACCTTCCACTCATGAAGCAAGTGCCTAATTCGAGCTCACGAACATTCCACGACACAATTTTGGGTTTCATTAGGGAAAAGCCAACCCCTTCCCTTTCGGCCTTCCCCTGTTGGAACTACCCTCTGAGTTCATCGACCATGTCAATCTTTTAAGCTCCCGCAGTTTCTTTGATTCCCCTTTCCTTTTTTGTTGGTGCCGCACTTCGATAGCTGTAAGTAGAGCCATGAACTGCTCTTCGTAACCTTCACACTCAATCCCCACCACTTTTTGGATCTCTTCCACCTTATGAAAAAACTCACTCTAAGGCTTGAGCTAGAAAGAAGAAATTCAGTGGAGTTGGATTGCTCATCCTACTGTCCATCTATACAGTCTGCATCTCCTCTCCCAGCGCAATCTCTTCCAACCCAATCTGCCCACAGACCTCAGGAAAGAACAATTCATCTTCCACCGAATGCATTAGGTCCTCAGAGCCCTCCCCATCCTCGACGTCCAGCTTGAAATCCACAAAGGGGTGAGTAGACACATTCTTCAAAGACAAACCCATCGCTGTCACACCTCGATGGAGAACAAGCACCCATCAACATCAAAAGTCCTTCCCAAACTCCACCATCGCATTCTGATCACCCAGCGCCAGCGGGATGTCATCGGAGGTCTCCGCCACCTCCGCCAGCGTTGTCTGTGCACCCAGCACCGGTACCTCCTCCGTCGCCAAGCGACTTGGCACAATCACAGGAGGCAACTCACCGCTGGGCAAGCTTGCTCTCAATCGATCTTCTCTGCACAGATGGGCCCTAGGTTGGGATGATCCAAGGCCCAGGCCTACCCCCGGATGAGCTACCTCCTTGATTTTGGGCCCTAGGCTGAGAGGGCCCAGGCCCACCCACTTTCCTCTAGACCGGCCCAACCTTATGCCCGCCCCTTTTAAAATCCTTCTCGACCTAGGCTTTACTGGGCCCAAGCCCAACCCACAGCCCCTTTCCTTTTTCCCCCCTGTCTTTCCCCTTCCTTAAACAGCCCAACACAGGACATCATCTCAGCCACATTCTTCTAAATTTCCTCAACTGTCCCTGCATCTCGAACAGCAGTCTACGAACGTCCCATACCTCCTAACTCACGACAAGTCTTCCTGCCATTGGAGTGGCTCGACGCAAAGTAAGGGGTTGCACAACGCCAGGCACCTCTGTCAATGTACCTCTCGCCGCCTTCGGCCTCCTTCTGCGCATGGCCCAGCACCGTCGAAGAAAGCACCTCCCTATAGGACCGAGGGAACGAGCTCGTCTCACCCCTCCCCTCACACAGCTGAACTCTAACAGGCATGCCACCCTTGTTCTTCCTCTTCTGGCCTAACTCCAACAGCACATCCCTCATCTTCCTCCATCCCCAACCTCTCCCCCCTTCTAGAATGCACAAAAGACGACTCCTCCCCCCTGTTTGTATTCGGACACCGTTAAGTAGCGGCCATGGCTATTCGAGCAGTGTTGTGCAGTAAAGCTACGATATCCTTCCCTGGTTGCCAAATACACCTCCTTCTTCCCCTCTCAAACTCTCCTCCAACACTTTTCCAAGCCATTGCATGAAATTGGACCCAACAGCACCAAGTGTTCCTACTTCCACCCTCTCTCAGTTATACGCAGCAGACCACCTTCCTTAACTAACAAAAATAATTTGGATTCTATCAACACCTCATTCATTCGTGCTAAATCAAAGACTGCACCAGAGATTATAACGAAGGAAAACTATAATGTAGAAACCCACAGCACGCTAATCTCCACTGGGAATTATCACCATTATGGACTTCCATCAAAAACCAGAAGAGAAGAAGTGTACGGAGAGAGAGAAAATTTAGGAGAGAGAAAATTACACAAGGATAAAGTTAGAATCAAGTTTCCAATTGCCCATACAGTTTCATCTCATAAGCAGCACACACATTTCAGAGTTCTACATGATTCATTTTCTTCTTTTCATTTATTATATTATAAAGCTAAGTGATCATCTCAAGTATTAAATTAAAACTTTTTTTTTATAATTAATAAGAATTTTATTACCAAGAAAAGGCACAGCCCAAGTATACAAGATGTATACAAAAGAAATACCTACTACACTCTAGAAAGCAGGAAACTAAGACAGAAACAAATTAAATTAAAACTAAAATGATAGTAGCAAAAAACAACTAACCAAAGAGCTGCAAGATCAGTTGAAGCATAATTGTAACCACCATCACTCTTCACAACAATAAGAGGTATATTGAACCCTTCAATAAAGATCACACGAGCACCCTGACTGTCCTCAACTAAATTTTTACTAGTCAACTCCTTCAAAACGTCAGGGATATATGGATTGTAGAAGCTTTCCCCCTGCCAGCAAGAAATTATATATGTGTGAGTATGCATATCCTTATGTTGCCAACTTTTCAGAAACTTGGCATAAATATCATAACTAAGATCCTTGTAGTCCATATGAAGCAAAGTTCCATCTGTATTTCATGCAACTTTCATGAGAAAATTGATAATTTTGTAATTGTGAATTTATTCAATTGCAACATTAATATAAAGAGGTAATGTGTTGTGCAATAACTCAATATAGCATGTATGTCATCGCACATGCAATGTTGAATACCACAAAGGCACTTCAGGTATGGCAGCTCTATTTGTATAGCTCACGTTGCACTAACAATGTAACTTCAACTTCCACAAACCCTTTATCCTCCCCAACCTCCACCATCAGACAAAAAAAAAGTGAAATCAAACATATATCTTATTTAGCATAAGATGATTCTGGCCACTTCAACCCTCACAGTGCATTCAATTCTGTTACGTCTAGAATTCATATCTATTTTAAAGTTGCATTGTCTATTTTAAGGACCTACAGACCTAATCTAGAATAAAGCTTGTTAGTAAAATTGACCAAACTCAAGGCAGAAGTTTGCAAAATGCAATAGTCAGGTCACATCATGCAAGTTTCCAAAACTTTCCCATTTGATGAGTACAATGTAGGAGAAACCAGAAGTTTATAACTTTCTATGCGAAAAAATTTGCATACCTTTTCTTCTAAATAAACTCCAAGGCGTTCATAAACCCTGTTATACTCATTCCGACTGATTTCACAAATCTGTGCCCATGCCCTATGATACTTTGCTTCACCAGCCTGTTGAAAGTTGAAATTTGGCAGATTTTATGAACCCTAAATATTTAATTATTAAAATATTTTGAAGGTATTGCATTGTTTGAGAGATCAACTTCAGTGCTTAAGTTCAAATGTAAATAAATCACCTGCAGTAGAACCACTGCCTTTTGTGCCTTCTCCTTAAATTCACGATCACTGTCAAATCCCTGTTTTGATGCCTTATAGAATGCCTATAAAAGTTATCATTCAGGTTAGAATCAAGATTCATAACTTAATATCTCATTTTGTAGAATGTGTGATAAAATTTCATTATACATGCATCAAAGCATAAGAATCACATGGTGGAAATGCCCTATCATATTAAAAAGAATGCAATGCCCTTCAAGCATCTTCACTCACACTGTCAATTTGCACGAACTGACTTCAGTGCTTAACGAAGCACATTTCCAAACAAAACAATTCGGTTCAATCTCATGATCTCCCTAATATCACGTTTTAGAAGAAGAAGAATTATAATAGATAGATTATTCAAATGTAACCCATCCTAAAGATTTGCTACTTTACTAAGAAAGAAGAGCATAAAGAGCAACTCTGTGATAGTGACTATATAAACAAGTTCTGTCAAAATCTGAGTTCTGCAGCTTCCTTTCTGGGATTAAAATACTAACATGTGTGGCTACCTTTTATCAAGAGCGCATCTTATATGCTGGAGCATAAATGAATTCATCACTATTTACTTGCACTTATTTGGTTCAAATTGAATTTGTGACCCAAATTGAACCTGTAGGTTAGAAAAGTGAGAAGAAAAGATCCATCAAGACCCCACATAATCTTTAATGCTTTCACTTACCTGAAGATCCCCGACAGCTGTTTCATTAGCATCTTCCCAGTTTGAAAACTTTTCGAAGAGGAATTCAATCAACATGCCAAACTGCAAAACACAGAGGACAACTTTGAGCTATATGGTAGTGGTACTGCTACAATACTTTTCTGATAAGCAGTGAAAATTTCATTAAAAAATGCAAAGCCCACTCTCCAAATACACAAGTTGTATACAAGAGAGAGACCTATATAGTAGAGAGACAGATACAAGAAAATCATGTAAATTGAGCCCATGAAAGTCTATAGAAGCTATCCAAATGAGTATCAAAAAAGAAAGTCTTGAATCCTCCATTGTCTGTTCACAGTCCTAAAAGTTATATTATATGTTTCCCTCCAAATACACCATAAAAGGGAAATAGGAACCATTTTCCACAATGCTGCAATGTATGTACTGGAATAAATGAAAATGGGGGATATTTACCTCTGATATAGAATAACTCAGTTCAAAATATTATAAATTCACAACATCCATTTCATTATGGATGAAGTTGACATCAACCATAAACAACACAGCGTTCAGACTTGCACAATGAATATGAGTTACCTAGTCTCTAAAGTATACAAGTGTTGGATACAATCTTTACAAGCAATCTAGAAGGTGGGTGTCGTTATGAGGTTACCTAAGCGACAACATGGAGGCGGCAAACAAAAGCATCAAATTATGCTTATAACATGCCCTTCCTACCAGGATTAGGAGTGTTACTTAACTACCTTCCATAACATCAGGTAATAAGAGTTCTATAAATTTTAACATCTCAAAAGAATATATGTAACAGATGAAACATATCTAATCTTAAGGGAAGAAAAACATAATGTCATAAAAGTATAATCAAAATCCCAAGCCTGCATTATAAACGCTTATTTCAATTGTCACTAGATCAAAAAGTGAACTCTACTGACTCTGGCCCGCAGACTCATCCTCATATTACCTGGGACATTATAAAACATAAAAATAAGAATGAGTCAAATATGTGAATAGCATCAAACTCTAAAAAAATTTCGCCTTGTATTTCCTTAAAACATTTTTAAACACATTTAATATCATATGCACATCATCAAGAGAGAAAAAAAAACATTTATCTATGCCCCCTTTTATAAAAAATCTAACTTCATTCAAAAAATGCAAAAGGAGATCGAGGTACTGCTTCTCCTATTGGATGTAAAACACCCTGATGGATTACAACTTCTCAGTGGCTTGAACATCCAACCCTCCAACTTCAGTACTATCGCATCCTCTACAAACATTAATATTCATGCATTCATACATTATAGTTTTTTCTTTCCTCCCATTATTTACTTTCTCATAACTTTATAACATGAGCCCTTTCAGAACTTCTCAAATCAAAGACATTCACTTAGCTTTCATAACATAGACATATATATATAGCATATGCATCACATTTGTAAAACTTTACTTGCGAACATATCATATAATAGGCCCATAAAATGGGCTTACAAGAAAGGCTCTAGTATCATAACATATAACTTGGAATTCATTTGAGGAAAAATGCAACATTTTACTTCGAAAGGAAAGGACATGATCACATTACTTGGCCATTGTGATGAATTTGGACTCTTCTTGAGATTGTCAAGATGTTAAGCTTTATTGTTTATTAGAGTTTTGATGCCGTTATAATAGTAAGTGTATCATATTTAAGTAGTTCGAAATATTTTTAACTTTATATAAATTTTAAATGCTTACATATTTAATATAATTAATTAATTTATATTATTATATTAAAAATTTTTTATAGGTAATAAGAGATTTTATTCCAAGTAAATAGGCATAGCCTAAGTACACAGAGAGTATACATGAGAATATACCTAAATACAAGCTAAAGAAAAGCAGAATTAAAAAGCATTACAAATATTCATGTCCTTCACTAGATTGTTCACCCAAAACTTTAAAGTGCTGAAGAAAAAATCCCTAATTCCCCTATTGTGCATTCACAATCTTCGAAGCACCTCCCATTTCTCTCTAGCCATAGACACCAGAACAAACACAAAGGAATCATCCTCCATTCAGCTTTATTGCTATTATATTAAAAATAAAAAGGCCTTGTCTTCAATTTTCGCCTTAGGCCTTATTTTATACCAGGCCACCCCTGCCTTGGAGGAAAAAGGCTGCATGAAAATTGGTGTTTCTAGTACTCCTAATCTATTTTAAGATTTCTAGCACTCCCATCCAGCTTAGACGTATACATGAGGTCAACTCCCTTCAACTAGATCAATTTTCCTCTAAACAGATTTGGTTTTTCCAGAAAAAAGACTCCTGGCAGCTTAATGCCTCCTCGGGCAGTCCTTATTCTCTTTTCTAAAATAACTCCCCTATTTTTCTGATACAAATTAGTTTTACTGATTTACCAAACTCAACAAAAAAATACAAGGAATATTTTGACATCCCTATCAGAAAAATTCCTAAAAATAGAAACCCTAGATAAAGGGCACCCTGGTTTCCAAAAATAAAAACCCTAGAATCTGGGGTGTGACACTACCTTTATCAAATTAGGAAGACTTATAGTATGTTAGATGATGGCAAACTTGGAACAGAAGTTTTATTCGACAATTTCTGTCAAGAAATCATTTTGCTTTTGAGGTCCATAACTACAAGTTAATGGATTTGACTCGAAAGAAACAAGAATCAATGAGATTATATGCATAGAGCAATAAACTATAATCATAACTTGATCCATTATTAGAAATAAACAGCTACTACGTAATAGATGTACCTTATTTATAATAGAAATACCTGTGTCCCCCAGTCACCAACATGATTTCGCCGAAGAACTTCAACACTTGAAAACTCGAGCATGCGGGCAAGCGTATCCCCAATAATAGTAGATCTTAAGTGGCCTACATGCATTTCCTTTGCTACATTGGGAGAAGAAAAATCAACAATGGCCCTTTTGATTGGAAGCCGTGGTGCCCATGTATCGATACCATCAACTAACATTTTTTGAAGACTCTGCAGCAGCAATATTTACCTTTAACCGACCACAAAAATTGGTTTATCCTTCTCTTCCTTTACGTGTTTCCTTTTTTGGAGATGATATTGATTAGTAAAGGTAAAAGAGAAGTTCCTTCCCTCAAAGGTAAGCAGAAAAAAAACACAGATAAGTTCCAGTTACAGCCAAAAAAATGTTAAATCATGTGCGCACCTTAGCCATCCAGTCTTTTGATAATACGACATTCACAAATCCTGGCCCAGCAACAGAGCATGATTCTATCATTTCAGATTGAGGAAGGTTTCGGATTATAGCCTACAAAAAAAAAAAAAGTAGAGATAACCATCCAATACTATTAAATTAAAGTCTAACAGACATTAGAACATAGTTGTAAATGTCAATACCTGTCCAACAGATGGAGGACCCTTCAACTCGTTTTGCTTTCCTTTTATTTTAGACCATAGGCCCATTGCGTTATTACTGCAACGAAGATAAAAGTCCATGATTAGCACCAAAAAAACACTATAGGAAACCTGAAGCCAAGATTTAAATGCATTTCTAACACTCAGGCAAATTCCATATATACAATTCGCATATATTTGTCATACGCAGATAAGTGCCATACCACTGGTAATCACCAAATTTTGCAGTGCAAGCAGCAACCAAAGGCTCTACATCTGGCTCAATAGGCACTGTTGCCTCGAGTGCTGCTTCAAACAGTTTTGCCAACTGTCGCTTCACATTCCCGACATTATGTTCCTCCTGTGCCAAAATTCAAAATTACTTTTTCAGCAACAACTCAGTCGCATCGCGTGCTGAAACTAGCAAAGCAATTATCACCAAAAAAAAAACCAATCGATCGCCCACAATATTGCAGATACACGCTTGAATAAATAAATTATCTTTGGGGGGCTGGGGGGAACTAACAGCAGTATGTAGGTTTGAGTTACGTTAACTTACATTTTCCATTGTCGAAACAGATTGTATCTCTGTTGCCAAAATGAGCCGCCTAGATGTCGCCCACAACCAGTATGTCTAGTTTGGCATCGACCAAATCAAATTATCACGAGCTCCATAAGCAACTTACTTCAAAACAAAGTAAAGGACTATAAAAACACAACGAGAAATGGTGCATAGAAGAGACAAAAAAAAAAAAAAGCAAACAAACAAACAAACGGTTTGCAATATTATAGTTCAGTTCAGTTCTACCAGAAGCGAATAAATCCACGCACACACTCTAGATCACTAAACATTGAAATCACAGATGGTGGAAACCGAAGAGAGTAATCAAATTGAAAAACAAGTTCCTACTAGAGATGCCCATAAAATAAGAGTGTGAGAGGCGATTGAAGGAAAGGAATGGGGGTGGAGAAACAGACAACGGCAATTGGGCTCGGGACGACCCTATCGTCACTTTCCTTTTCTTGTATAGTTTTTGACTTTGTCCCTTTTGTTTGAGCTTACGAACGAACTGAAGTATTTCCAAGCTAGCAAATAAAATTGGGTCGGCTCCGGCTCCGACTCCGACTCCGAGCTCGGAGCTCCGTCGGAGTAGCAACTCTAAAAAAATTTAAAAAAATATAAAATTAAAAAAATCGCAATAATTAAATAAATTTAAAGAATAAGTACGGTAAAAGAATTTAAAATACTGTAGAAAATAAGTTAAAAAGTTAAAACTAAATCAAATTACATATTTGTCAAATCGTAAACTATTAATTTAAATTTAAAACTATAAATTACAATAAATTTAAATTTACAGGATCAAAATATTAAATAATATCATAAATTTCATTCAAACGTGAAATAGCCACAATGGCCAATGCCTCACATCAATCTTGGACAGTTCATGCATTTGAGTCGATGACCCAATACTCGATAGTGATTTCCAATTTTCTTGCAAGAAGTTTTAACTTTTATTGATCAGATGTACTATCTTTTCTTTAGTCATTTAACTATAGACTTCTAAACCATCAGCCAAGACTCCAAGTGATATTATGAACTCACTTTCACCTCTAAGTCTAACGAGTTTTGCATGATGGTAATCATCCCACGGTGCATCGGTCTCAGACTCTCAAGCCCCGTTTGGTTGCAAGACTTAACTGAAATCAACTCAGTTCAGTCTAATTTTAAGCTGAATTTAACATCCAAATACCCAACTCTCAAATTATTAAACTCATCTCAACTCAAAACCTCCTTACACGTAGGACCCACAATTTTTTTCAACTCAACACATCTTTATACTTGGGACCCACAACCTTTTTCAATTTTTCATAAATAGTACTAAGCTCATCTTAAAATTTAAATACATTTAAACTCATTTTAGATAGGCAACATATAACTCATTCCACCTACTCAACTCACTATTATTCATAAAATATTCAATTCAACTCAACATCCAAATGCAGCCTCAGTTATCTTTAACTAGTCTGGGGTTCATAACTAGGTCTACAAAATCATATAAATTATAAATTAAATAATGAAAACGTTAATTATGTAAATAATCATTTAAAATCATAAAATTACCTAATTCAAGCCTATAGCTCTCGGCATCAATGGTATCTACTCCAATAGGTGTTGAACTTAAACCAGTTCTGTGTGCAGACGAGGGCCTCGACGGTGGTCGGAGATAATGAACTCAGATAAGCATCCAAGACGCGACCTCCGATGCTAAACGCCGACTCGGAGGCAACCGTAGTGATAGGAATGGCTAGCACATCTCGGACTATTCAGGAAAGAATAGGAAACTTAATGGAATTAACCTTCCACCAAGTTAATAAATAAAATTCATCACTAGGTGCATCGACATCTTCCATCAAATAACGCTTAACCTCAGACTTACATTACATAATATTCCTTGATACACGGATTTGATGATACTGCCGCACCAGTGGTGATGAAAGATCTACACCTCTGTCATCTAAGGAAGATATTGAGCTGGTCGGGCGTGAGGATCTACGACTACTACTTGCTGGAATAGGTGACCACTGTTGTTGTAGTAGTTATATAAGTCATCAATATCATTTCTCAGCTCTCTAATAAACTCTTCAGACTTCTCTTCCTCGAGGACATTCCTAATCCAAAATTTTATAATTTCTAACTTATATTGGGGGTCAAACATTACAACCACAAATAATGAACTTATTTATCTTCTTAATATTCTCCCAGTATTTATCATATTTGGATTTCATCATTGTAGCCATAGCAAATTACAATCCTACAGTGTCAGCACAATTCTGTCTCAAGTGGTCATGAAAACCCGAGAGCTCGTTGAAGAAGGAATTTGTAGTACAATATTTGGATTCAGATATCCGCATAGTTATATTATAAAACAACTTCAGAAAATCAACAAAATACTTCACAGTCACCCAATCAACTATGTCCAGCGCATCGAGCCTCCTTCTCCCCCTACTGACTCTAGCAAAGCATACCTCAGTCCCCTATCTTCGACCTTCATCCATTCAAATGCTCTTTGGTACTTCTGCGCCACATCCAATATCATATATATCGAATTCCATCGAGTCGGAACGTCCAAGCACAACATGACAAAACATGAAATCTAAAATTGATCGGCTATCGCCTTAAACTTGCCAAGCCTTTGGGGGCAGCTCTCACATATCTCACAAGATTGCAGACTTTGGTAATGGAATCATTAATCTCTTTCAACCCCTCAGCAACTATAAGGTTGATGATATGAGTACAACATCGAACATGTATAAACTCGTTTCCACGAATGATATCATCTTTTACCGTCGTATTCTGCTTGAACCATTCAATTGCAATGTCATTGGCACTGACATTGTCAACTGTAATACAAATGACTTTTTGGATTCCCTAGTCATTCATGCAGTCATCCATCGTCGCACCAATGGATGAACCCTTAGGATCAACAATTTCTTTAAATCCAATAATCCGCTTATACAGCGTCCACTCATTGTCTACAAAGTGGGTTGTGATACACATGTAGCTGACATTCTGTCTGGATGTCCATGTATTAGTCGTAAATGACACTCTTTGGCTAGTGATAATAAACATCTCTTTCATTTCCGCTTTCTCCTTCGCATGCATCTTCAAATAATCTCGCATAATTGTATACCGTGAAAGCATGGAAAAATGTGGCTCAAAAGTCTACACAAATTTACGGAAGCCTTTTTTGTCAACTATTGTAAAAGGCATCTCATCACAAATGACAATCTCTGCAAGCAATTCCCACAACATCTTCTCACTGTATTGAGGGATTGCCAACTTCTTAACATGCGTACCATCAATGGCCGTATAAGTTTCGTAACTGAGCTTGGTTTGATCTGTGGCCGCCAATCCCTTCGCGATCATATACCGCTGGCAACCATTAAGATGTGTTATTAATACATTAGGGCATTGCTTATTCGAATGGAAACCATAAAGTTGCCCATAGTGGTGGCATCTTTCTTGCGAATTTGCACGATCAAGAATTTTGGTGAAATTGGCCTTTTTTTAGAAGGTCGTGGTGGTCGATCATGCTCAATGAGCATCTCTTCCTCTTCGTTAAACATATCACCATCTTCTATTTCTACTAGGAGTCGACTACTCGCACAGGAAATAACTGCTCTAGATGTGGCTCTAGGGGTGGAAGTACCTACCGGTGTAGGAGCACTGGCATCTGCCACATTCTATTTTGGACGATCGTCTCCACTAGGTATAAGATCTATATCACAATAAAAAAAACTGAAAAAATAAATTAGAAGCAAAAAATTAGTTTCAAAAAACATGTACTGCATATACATATAATTTAAAGGATTGAAATTTTAAATCATAAAAAAAAAGCCAGCCAAAAAAAATGTACTAACCCAATAATAATAGAACAAAAAACATTTTTAATTAGTTTATGTGTTTTTTGTTTAATTATTGTTTACGTTGCATAATATCAATTCTTTCACTTTCACTTAAGAGTAATGAATGAAGATCTCAATATAATAGATATAAACAATTTATACTCATGCAAGCACCAATTTACAAGTTGAAAGGCACTAGTATATATGGAATTTATACCAGCAGTATAATTATATAGATAATCTTAATGATCTATAGACAGCTATCTATTTAAGATACCCAAGAAATAAAAGGGTTTAAACTCTCGAGCAATACCATTAATGCTCTTTTTGATAATGAGAATTAAAGATTGCCTAAATTACTCAATAAAGGGGTTTCTGTCTTTGGCCAAAGATCCAAGGCAAACAAATCTTAAAGAAATTGCAAAAAGAAACAAAAGTTGGCAAAAGGGGATTAACCCTTTACAGAAAGACAATTGCGGAAAGGAGTACTTTACACGTGTGGAGCATGTTGACAAATCCTACTAACCCTTTACAATTTTTTTGGTTTACCGCTAAAAGCTTTCATTATAGAGAAGAAGAGAGGGAAAAAATTGAGCAAAAGAGGATTAACGGATTTGTCTATGTACTCAGCAACATTTCACAATTCATCATGTACTCAGCGACAATTCATATTTCACAATTCACAGTTTCATTTTCACAAACACCTTCCATGCATACATTGGTGCCATTTTAAAGTGTTACACTCCACCGTAATCCATTCAATTTTACATTTACAAGCAACTTAACAGGTCAACAGCCAACAACTAGATCCCAAAAAACTAATTCCAGGCAACCTAAGAATCAACATCCTGGCAAAAAAGAAAAATTATGAAAATTAATTAATTTAGGGCTCGAAATCATACTACACTTACAAGTTACGGCATCGAAAAGGCTGAACAACACAGACGTCGGCAAACATGAATGGAGGTTGGCCTGAGAAGTGAACGGGAATGGAGGCTTAGAGAGGGAACTAAGAACTTAGAAGAAGATTCAGATGAGAGATTCAAAAGGGAAAGAGAGTGAGGGGAAGAAGGAAGAAGGGGGGTCCAAAACATTGGACCCTTGTGTGAAGAAATGGCGTCGTTCCATATTAAGTAGAATGACTTTGTTTAGTTTTTTTTTTTTTTTTTTTAATTCAGATGTAAAACGACTGGATTTTAAAAAAAAAATGGAGTTTGAAGTTTGGATTTTGGAGCTCTGTGAAGCTCCGAACTCCGACTCCGACTCCGACTCTAACAATCATTCTCGGAGTCACTCCAACTCTAACTCTAACTCTGCATTCTGACCACTCGGACTTTGTCGGAGTAAGAATCGGAGCGGAGGTCGGAGTGGGCAGAGGGTTTGCAGAACCCTACTAGCAATCATACTTTTACAACGTTTTTACACTTCTTTATACATTCATATTTTAAAATATGAGTATTTTAATATTACCTTTATTAAATTATTTTAGAAAAATATCCCTTATTTAAAACTTAATTATATAAAAGAGGGTAAAAAAAATTATATGTCTATCATTTTCCTTTCCTTTCTAAGAAAGAAAAATATTTCTCAACTTTACAATAAGTAGGGGCCATGCAACACCCCCAAACCTGAAGGGTCGGAGGGTTACTTCCAGGTACAGGGCTTTACTTCCTGTCACCTAGAAAATCATATTCCATAATGCATATAGATATTCCAAAGGTTCCATAAACATAAATTCATCTATTTCAACCACCAACATATATTCCTCTACGAGGTCATCAATGCAATAAACCAATAATAAATCAACAACTCCACAAACTCTCAATAGCCTTTGCATAATGAACCAACAATTTCACAAGTCTTAATAATTTATCAACGTCTCAATAAACCAAATAAACATAGTGAAAGCCAATCCACCAAATAAAATCCTCTAATAGCAATAGTACGAATTCTCTATCCTCAATTAATCTTGCCCAAGTTTCCTATTGCTAATCCTTAGTCGAAAAATCTTCTGAAAATATTGTAAAGATAAGAGGTAAGTTATCAACAACTCAGTAAACAGAGAACATATACTAGTATATAAACATGAGTCATTTACAGATATAAAATACAGAACAAAACATTTTAAGTTTCAGAATGCAGAACAAAACATGTTATCAAAATATCCGAGTGATGGTTTCAGAAGCATTCATATACAAAAGTTCTTTGGTATAACATAACTTAACATCATCATATCATATCAAATGCATCATATCAGAACAGAGACCATGTTTAACCTCCTGTAGTAGGATTGTGTTATCCCTAGTAGCCAAACTAGGTAGTATCAGAATGTAAGATTTTCTCTTGTTCTTCTTGGAGTCCCGAGTGTGTATACAGGAAAGATCACGCAGAAAAATCACTTTGTTTCCCACTCAGAAATAGAGATGTTGGTACCAACCATATAACAGAGGCCACCGTTTTACACTCGTGGTAAGGTTAGAATAAAACAGAACAGATATGGAATATCATGCCAAAGGTTTTCAGATGGCATATCATATTATAACAGAATACTGAACATATTCATATCATTTTCACATATTTAAAACATATTCAGAACATCTTCACATAACCCTGCACAAATTTTTAGATTTCATATTCGCTATTTTTGCATAGTTTAGAAATAGAATATCAAAATTTTGTTTGTGTCTACACCAATCATGATAGATAATACTTTTCTTTTTTATACAGATTTCATGAGTAATGCAAATCAAATAATCAAGGTTGTTTCAAGTTTTTTTTCATAACAAAACAAGCATATTTTTCATAAATTAACCTCGGTCCATTTCTTTTTAAGCAAAGTCTAGCATAGGAACTTCACTTACCCGACTCTTCAACTTTTCTGGATATCCTCACAATAACATCAATTAAAATTGGTTGTCACCTAGACATAATTAATACATACTATAAATTAATACGAAATAAACTAGTGCATCTAAAATAAGCGTTACAACTAAACAACTTTACGACAATAATTTCTATAGTTTCAATTCTTCTAACCCCGTTACTACTAACCACAAAGACCCCAATCTAGTGTGGGGGTTTCAATTTGAATTTGAACCCAAAACTAGATTGTATGATTTTATTGTGATTTTGTGTGATTTTGAAAACCTAAAATTTTTTATACTTTGAATCATGTCAGGTGTTTGATATTATTTTTAGTTCCATGGATAGTGGTGATTGAGCTAGTGTCGGTGATCATAATACTTCCCCAAATCTAAAGACTAACATTAGTGTTACCTCCCGTGCACTGATCATTAGTATTACCCCTACACCCATAGGTCCACCAAATAAAAAAATTGTCTTCATCGAGTAGGACATTTTATCAAATTAAAAGATGGTGACCCCAATGACCTTCATGCAAAATGTAATAATTGTGGTATTATTTATGGTTATCACAATAAATAATATGGTACTTCTGAGTAGAAAAATAATTTAGAATGACAGTGCAAGAAGAGTCATATAAGACATGGATGATTCGCATAAATAACTGCAAAATTTAAAATTATGAAAATTTTTCCAGAAAGGAAAAATTGCATGTATCTTTGAAGCCACATATTTTGAATCAAAGATTGAGGCAAGAAAGTTTAAAATTCGAGGATGAATTATCCCAAATTGATATGAGTTATTCGGGTCCTAATTCTACGCTAATTGTACTGAACTACCTTAAAAATGCGAATATGCTTAAATATGATAAGAAAAGCTTAATCTTCATTCGATTAGGGTAATACCAGTTGTTTCTTTTCTCAAGTATTATATTTACGTTCACTTTTGCCTTCTTAGAAAATATTTTGTTTCAAGTTTTGAAAGTGATTCTGATTTCGATTTTGGCTAGAATTTTTGCAAGATTCTTGTTTATTTGTGTATTTAATTTTCATGCAATAATTTGAATTTTTTATTTTTGAAAAAGTATTCATAATTTCAAATTTTGCAGGTATTTATGCCCCGGCTTTTGGGCTTCAATAAATTATTTCAAAATTTTATCATTAACAAATAATTTTTAGAGTTTACTTTCTGTTTTGCATCTTTTCTCAATTTCAATTCCTAGTTTCCATTGATTAACTAACCTTCAAAATAATTCTAATTATGGCCGGCGTCAATTTATAAATTCTTTTATTCGATCCAATTCTTCTAGATCTTCCATGTCCAACAAGCTAAAACTATTAATCAAAATATTTATAGGACCATAGATATTAAAAGAAATTTGAATGAGTGGACTATTTCCCATTGCTAAAAATCATATTTACTAGCAGTCTACTTTTTTTTTCTAAATTAATTTTTCTCAATTATTTAATTAAAATTGTTGAAAAACCCATTAGTTTAATTAATGATTATGTATCATTGCAATTATAAACTAAGGTGGCTATGCTAAAACATAATAAATAAAAGTACTCTTTTATTTATATTGGATTAATACAAATTGCTATTAAACTATTGGCAAGAAGTGGATTAAGTACTTTACTATTATCATATTTGCCTAATGGGAGTCATTAGAAATTTCATGATTCATTACTTTCGGAGCCTAATTTATATCGAAACATTTTTTATTTTATTTTAATTGTTATCCTAATTATTCGTTATTATTTTTTTATCCTAACATTTTATATTCTTTAGTATCATTAAAATAATTGGCTATCATATGAAGAAAATAATAATTGTTGTTTACCACATTTATTATAAATTAATGAAAATAATATTGTAGCCTCCGACTCTAATTACTAGCCCTAAAGACTATATATTATTATTATAATCAAGTATACCAAACTTTAGCATACAAATCTCTAAACAAATTAATTGTAATTAAATTATTCTTCCTAATGGGAAACTAGAAAATATAACTCCAATAATTAAACTTGAAAGTAATGCTATATTTAATCTTGATTATATTGAACAAAGTTAGATAGAGTAGTCCATATATTTTTTCAATCATATATAAAACACTTTTTTCATAATAGAATGTCTTAATCCTCAAATTATAACTTTGCTACATACAATTAATTTTATGTACTCTACCGATGTGATTGATCAAAACAGTTATTTTATATTAAAAAAAGTGACGCAGCCAATTACATCAGTGGAGTGCACAAGAAGTATGCAAAAATGAATGTATTTAGAATTTTTGCTCAAATTATTAGTCACCTAGATCTATATTAATATAAATTTTCTGAAATAAGTCATAGAATATGAATACCCAATTTTAAAGAGTTATTCCATGAAATATTTTAATTTTTATACACTTTTATTTTGTTAGTACAAATATATAATCTACTTCCTACACTTCTGTTCAACAAAAGAAATCATCCTCCCCGACAAGATTTTATGTAGAGGAAAATATAGTAATATACAGCGAATATTATAATTTTTGCAACATTTTCTAAAACTCTAAGGAATTTTTTTCAAAAGGAATATTATGAATCTTTAAATGAAATAGAGGAAAATATATTTTTCGTTCCTTTCAAATCAAAACAATTATATGCCATTACCAAGTGAATCGGGTTTCGTTTGGTTATACAGTTCAGATGAGGTGAGATGAGATGTTTTGTTAAAAATTGAATAAAATATTGTTATAATATAATTTTTAATATTATTATTATTTTAGAATTTGAAAAAATTGAATTATTTATTATATTTTATATAAGAATTTAAAAAAATTGTAATAATAAGATGAGTTTGTGTATCCAAATTAAACCCAATGGGTTAAACAAGACAATGATCAATTTTTCTTTGAAGAATATCCACTCTTATAAACTGTCTTTTCCATTTTTTTAAAAATTCATTTTCAACTTCAATCTAAACATTTTTATACTTTTTTTTGTTTTTTGTGTTTTTCAAAAAAAGATGTTCATCTAGTTCTTTAGCACGATTCCGAGAAAAAAGAAAATTACAAAAGCTAAAACAACTTCTATAAATTATGTTAAGTTTCCAAAGTCTTTTCAAAATTTTTTTTATTGTATTCACAAATCCAATATACAAGAGAAAACATATTTACAATCGTTAATTATGCAACTGCAACGTAATCATTTTAAAAAAAATAAATAAAACATGGGATTTATATTAACAAAAATTAATTTTTTAATAGTAGACTTCATTATTTTTCAAAACGATTACGCGACATTTATGTACTTTACGATTATATATAGAATTACTCAAATGCATTTAAATTTTTTTTCAGAATTCTCAAATTACGGAAGTGCTTCTTTACTCACCAATAATTATTAATGTATATTTTCCTTAATTTATGAGAAAAAGGGTATAATTTTTTGAGCCTCCAGTGAACGGCAAGTCGCATTGAATAATTAATACCTTCCAAAGTCAGTCCAATTTAGATTGGATCAGCCGTAAAGCAATACGATGTAGTTGATGAAGAATGGGATCATGAATTTCGTGGCAACAAAGAAAAAGATACTCATAGACTATTTCTATCGCTTATTTTTTATTTTTATTATTATTATTTTTATTTAATAATTAAAAAAATGATTATAAATAAAATTATATATTTTTTAATTTTTTTAATAATTAAAGATGTTAATAAATTACTTGAAAAAAAATTTTAAAATACATTATAAAATAGTAAGTAGATAATAAGAAGTTATAAACCTATTATTATCCTGGTGCAAATTACAATTTTATTTTTATTTTTTATTTTAAATATTTTTAATACACTAATAAGTACTTCTTTAATAACTAAAAAAAGTTTATTTTTTAATAAGGGAGTAAAATGAGAAACATTATTTATATAAGAAAAATTGTTATAACTAGCTACCATTCACATTTTATAAAAATTATTTTCATATTCTTTAAAAAATATATTATATTTTATAAAAAATTATAAATTTAAAATATATAATATAAAAATAAATAATAGTTGATGCATCACAAATTTATTTATTTAATAATATTCGATCTTATCCGATTACTTCGATCTTCCAACCACGTCGTTACACGCCCACAGAATCCCTGAAAATTAAAATCTTCCGCCATCCCTCTCACCTCCCTCCCTATATATACAGCTGTCCTGGTTCAGACCAACCCCACCGAGGGAAGACTCTTGAGATTGGAGTGTGAGAGTGAGAATGAAGAACGCCGGGAAGAGCTTCAAATCCAATGTCAAAAACGAGGGCAGAAAGGATCGGAGATCGGGTACGGGCATGAACGGATCTCCGAAGAAGGGCGGCCATGGCGGTAAGTTCACGTGGGCAGGAGTTGGCTACTCTCAGTCCGAGATCGGCTTCGAAAGGGAAGCTCCGGATGCCAAGGACCCGATGTTCGAAGATCCAGAAGAAATCGCAAAGGTTTGATGGCGGCGGTGGCGACGAGGATCGTACTCGTAGGTTTGACTATGATAATGACTATGAGGTGTAAATAATCCTGGACTGTGATCCATCATTTCCCCTTTCAATAAAGTGTGTGCATACTTTCGTACTGTTCTTAGAATTCTGGATGGAATACTAACTTCTTTTAGCTGCTCGATCTCCCAATTAGGCTGTCCAAATTCCATTTCTGATCTTAAGAACATCGAAATCGTGGAAGGGAATTTAAACTGGATCAGAATTCCTTAAAACATTTTATATAATTCTGGACTTTAGACTTTAGGAACCGCACTATCTATCCATAGGATTAGTATTTGTAAAAAGTTATGAATCGATTTAGGAGCACCTGATAATCATCAATTAAAATAATTTTTTTTTATATAATTTTTTTAGGTCTGATTTTGATTCGGACTTTTAAATTAAAATAGAAAAAAATTATTGATATAATATTATTTTTAATATTATTATTGTGTTAAGATTTAGAAAAATTAAAATTGAGATTTAAAAAAATTGAATTATTTATTATTTATTATATAAAAATTTAAAAAAATTATATTGATGTGATGAAATAAAATATTTTTAAAATATAAATAATATTAATATTTTGATTTAATAATAAATTATAAATTATTATTGATTATTATCTTCTAATATTATATACAGTCGATATTATATACAGTCGGAGAATGGAATCTCGTGTTTTTTATTTTGAAAAAAATTGGATCATAACTAAAAATAATAATTTTGTTGAAATTTAAAAAAATTGCAAGTCATTTACGAAACTGTTACACTTACCGCTTACCGAGAAAAGATAATAATTATAATAATAATTGGCGGATTCAAAGGTGTCGCGAGAAAACTGGAATTGATCAACGGGCGTTTTAAAAGAGACATGTGAACGTGAAGTTATCAACTTGTGAACGTTAACTTCTGTACAAACTCATTGATGGAGTTCACATGCCAAGATCATTTGTCAACTTTACTAAAGAAAAATAATCATGTTAGGGGGCATTTTTACAACCAATATAATCGAATTTCACAATTTTTTATTTTCTAATTTTACTCAAAATTTTATTGAAAAGAGATTCTTTTAAATATAAAAAAGAAGCTTACACAATTCGGTCAAAAATAGTTGTAATTTATTATGCAAACCAGCAATTCTAAAAAGGAGTAGCTTTGAGTCATAATTTTGGAATCACAATTCTTAAGAGTTATTCATCAAAATTTGAAGATCTGGATCAAGAGATACCAATACGTAAAAAATGAATTACAACATTTATTAAGATTTTAATATTATTTGAGAGACTCATAAGAATAGAATAACTCTTAACAATAAATATTGTTTATCATTACTCTTTATTACTTTAAATATCTTTAACATAATTTGATTTTGAAGATAAATTTTAAAACTTAAATTTTACAAATCAATCTTATTATATAAGTGATTGAATGATGTATTATACACAGTGATTTCCAAATAAATGAACTTATGTAGATAATAATTATAAATTTAAATCTTACCATTTAAATTGTTACATTAATAATATAAATGATGTATTTTCATATATGCTTATAAATAGAATGAATGACTCTATTTGAGATCTGGCTGTTTTAGCTACTTGTATAATATTTTAAGAGAAATGCTATATATTATCATTTTTACTATCATCATCCGATGTGGCATTACTTATCATCTAATCATTGGATGCCAAATAAGAGGATAGTGAGAAAATGATAATTAAGAGGATGGTGGATAAAAATTTTCATATGAGTAGTGTTACGTGCATGCATAATATTATACGTATTGAGTTGTAGCCTCATTTTATTCATGTTTTTTTTTATTTGAATTTTAAATTTTATGTTCTAAATTTTATTATTATTTTTAATAATTGACATATCAGCATGTACGACTACATAAGTAAAATTGTATGAATATGATATTTTCATTTTCATAACTTAATGTAACGGGGAAAAAAAAAAACAAAAAACAAAAAGCTTTGTTTAGTTTCTTCCGTTAGTAAAAATAAAAGAAAACCTCGGTCCTGTCCTTTAAGTGCAAGCGTGCATATAGGAAACATTGGAAACCCGAATCACCCGATCCCAATCCACAACAAATTGAAGATCTTTGCTCGAGAGTCGAAACGGGAAACTCGACGCTCAAATACGTTTCGGAATCAATCACCGGTAGCATAAAGGCCTCGGTCGTCTTCCTTTCTTCGCAGACACACAAATGGTTGCTCAGGACGCAACCACAGAAGAATGAGAATAAGCGAGCGCGGCGCAGAGGAACGGAATGGGCAACAAGATCGCGCGCACCACCCAAGTCTCTGCCTCCGAGTACTACCTCCACGACCTGCCGTCCTCCTACAACTTGGTCCTCAAGGAGGTTCTCGGCCGAGGCCGTTTCTTCAAGTCGATTCTCTGCAAGCACGATGAGGGCTTGGTCCTCGTCAAGGTCTATTTCAAGCGCGGCGATTCCATTGATCTCAGAGACTACGAGCGCCGTCTCTTCCAGATTAAAGAGATTTTCCTTGCCCTTGATCACCCTCACGTTTGGCCCTTTCAGGTCCCAGTTCTCACCGCGTTTGTTTTCCTTTTCCATTTTTCTTTGGGAATTTGAACGCAATGTTTTGTTGCCGAGAAGATTCAAGAAAATTAGCGCGACTTCGGTTTTTTGAATTTTAAACTTCTGTGTGGCTTTATTATAATTGAGCTGCCTCGAGTTGTAAAATTTCAAGTTAGCTATATACAAAGTTCTAAGTTTCTTTTGGTTACCGAGAAAATTGGGTAAGAGATGGGGATATAAGATTGATGCTAGATGCTGTTTTGCTTAATTTAATGATAAATCTAGAGTTTATTTCGAGTGAATAAGACAATGACACTGTTTGTGATTGCGGGAATGTTTTGGTTCTAGAGGTGGAGTCATGAAGAATTTTGTTGGATTTTTAGGCAGTACTTGAATTTCATCTTCATCTCCAGGCACTTGAATAGAGCATTATTGTTGAAAATACTCGTCTTGTTTTCTGTTCGCTTGCAGTTCTGGCAAGAAACAGATAAAGCAGCTTACCTTTTGAGGCAGTACTTCTTCAATAATCTACATGATCGACTCAGTACTCGGCCTTTCCTCAGTCTAGTCGAAAAGAAGTGGTTGGCTTTTCAGGTTTGTCTTTCTCTGACCTTCAAACCCTGAATTCTAAGTGTTTAATGGCTACAGTTATTCTCATCATTTTTATACTTTTATGGATTTGCAGCTACTTCTTGCTTTGAAACAGAGCCACGAGAAAGGAATTTGCCATGGTGAGTTCTAATAGTTGAAGGAATCTGCTTGTGATATGTTTTTTTTCCTAACAATTAGTTGGTTTTATTTATTTTTTGATAAGTACAATTAGTTGGTTTTATACACGTTGATTTTGCAACTTCTCAGGTGATATAAAGTGTGAGAATGTGCTGGTCACTTCTTGGAATTGGCTTTACCTTGCTGACTTTGCATCCTTCAAACCCACTTATATTCCCTATGATGATCCTTCTGATTTCTCCTTTTTCTTTGATACTGGAGGAAGA